>DF239886.1:84246-134961 GCA_000507305.1 Breviolum minutum Mf 1.05b.01
AGAGTTTGGAACACGTGACCTTCCCTAACAGTCTGCAGAATTTGACTTTTGGAAATCGCTTTAACCGGAGTTTGGAACACGTGACCTTGCCTAGCAGTCTGCAGAATTTGACTTTTGGATCTAACTTCAACCAGAGTTTGGAACGCGTAACCTTCCCTAACAGTTTGCAGAATTTGACTTTTGGATCTAACTTCAACCAGAGTTTGGAACACGTGACCTTGCCTAACGGTCTGCAGAGCTTGACTTTTGGAGATCACTTCGACAAGAGTTTGGAACACGTGACCTTCCCTAACAGTCTGCAGAATTTGACTTTTGGTGATTATTTTGAACAGAGTTTGGAACGTGTAACCTTGCCAAAGAGTCTGCAGAATTTGACTTTCGGACATCAATTCAACGAGAGTTTGGAACACGTGAGTTTGCCTGACAGTCTGCAGACTTTGATTTTTGAAGGATATGGTTTCAAAAAGAGTTTGGAACGCGTGATCTTGCCAGGCACTTTGAGCATGTTGCGTTGCAATGGTGTAGTGGTCAGTTGTTTGCGCTGAGAGAGTGCAAGAGAATTTCATGAGGAGACAAAAGAGGTGTTTCTTGTTGCTGGAGGAACCTCACTGGAGATTCACTGATGGATTTCAACCCGCCAACCACGGTTCCTCACCCTTAACCTCTCACATTTATGAAGATGTGCATACAATTAGTTTTATATACATATGCATAGATATTTGTTATAGGAATCCTTACCTCAAAAAATTCAGATTCGACTTGTGACTTGTGAGGTGGTTCGGAACCTCCACATGGCTTTTGGGCAGCTTGCAGAGGTTGCTCACGCGAAAGGAGTGGTTAAAAGATCGATCGAACGCATTTGTTACTTCACTCACGGGTCCATGGTGTTTGCATGGTTCCCTCCGTAAAAAGTGGACATATCCCCATCATTCATATCATCAAACATCAGCAAACGGGAAGGTGGGAACATCATTATCTTGTACAAGTTTTCCACCATGTTCCACCTAAAACCGATCAATGGCCGGGATGATTTTAGGCCCCAGATTATCACACAAAGATGCTCATCAGCTAGAAGGGCAAGCAGGTCACCACGTTTTCAAGGGTGGATGTTGGCTACTTTGTTGGGTGGGGGCTTTTTCAGCAGCATACTATTTTGTCATTATGATGACAATGTACGGATGGTTCCAAGCTCTTTCGGCCCAAACAGAGCACCTCCATTTGTCCCCAAACAGTCTTCCGGGCACCCAAGACTGCCTGGGATGCCTGGGCAGTAATATGCTGCGAATCTTTAACGCCTCATGTTGGGGGGGCAATTTTACGGAGGAGCTTTGTTGTAATACAGCGGTTTCGGAGGTGGGTTTGAAAGATTGTTGGGATTCCTTCTATTTCTATGAGAACTGCTGCCCACCGGAAGCTGGCCGCCTTTGGCGCACCAGCGGGGCTTGGCTTGGGACTGTACGCCACGAAAACGATGACGGACTGGCAAGGGAGTTAGTCAACTTCTATCACTCTCGGAAGGCGAGTTCCATCCTGGACCTAGGTGCAGGTGATGGTTTCTACGCTGGTACCCTGCGCGCTTTCGGGCTGCGTGTCGGCTGCTTTGATGGAAACCCTGCAGTGCGAGAGGTCTCTGAGAAGCGCTGCTTTCAAGCAGACCTCAGTGAGGAATGTGATCTGGGCCAACGGTGGGATTGGGTCATGTCCTTGGAAGTGGCTGAACACGTGCCGAGGGTCTTCGAAACGACGTATCTCAACAATTTGGACCGTCATGCCTGCACAGGGATCCTGATCAGTTGGGCACCTCCTAGTCAACCAGGAATGGGCCATGTGAACGGCAAGTCAAAGGAGGAGGTTGCATTTCTATTTGAGCAACGAGGATTCTGGTACAACACAACTGGCAGCTCCTGGGTAAGACGTAAAGCCCACTTTCCGTGGTTGAGTAATAACATCATGGTCTTCGAGCGGCGCCAGACGGCCAGGAGTCTGAGCGAGTGCAACTGAGAGTGAGAAAAGGGCAAATCTCTTTTTTCCTCGAATCGTTGAAAACCTTCATGAAAAGTATGGATATGACATGAACATGACTCACTCTTAGACATATGTGGACAAATGTATTGTCTTAAAGTCGTTCCTGAAGCATTTTTTAGCAATCAACACGGCTTAGCGTAGGGGGTCACAATGGAAATTCAACCTCATGCTTCTCGACTTCAGGTTTTTCTCGAAGGAATCGAGATTTGTATTGAAGCTATGCTATAGTTGTGTCCCCCTTTTCGGGGGGTTTTCAGCATCACCCCCCATGGGGTTGAACAAATAGTCATCAACCCGGGCCTTTTTTGTGATGCTTTTTCCGGGCGACATGATCTATAACAAAACCTGTAGTAATTTTTCGCTTATTTATTTCAGGATCCCCATCATTCACCAACTAGATGAACTGGAGCACCTATGAAATTTCCCCACCAATCTTGTCCCCTACAATTCCGCAACCCGCAGCTTGGAAGTAGGGGCACAACAGCGGGCCGAAGTGAGGGGATGAACTCCCTGACGTCTCTTTTTTAAATGGGTGGGTTTAGAATGTTTTTTTACTGTACCTATTTTTGATGTCGTTTCTCCCAGCTTGGGGGTTTTCCAAGACTCGAGGTTTATGTTCGTCACGGCGGTTTTACCGAGTGGTCAAGGTGACCTGTGAGGGGGCACAGCAACTGGTGGCTGAATGGTGGGCAAAGAAATCGTGGTTTCAACATCGAGACTCAAGACCCTTAAGTTAAGAAGAAGTGAAGCCTCCCTTTTGGATGATGTCCGAAATAATTTCCGAAGCCTTTCAGAATGCCAACTTTAAACATGCAATTCAGACAGGTTTTTTTGAGTCTGATGGATTTTTTGATGTATCTATTCATGCCTGGGGTCATCATGGTTTACAAAAAAAGGCTGCAAGAACTGAACCCATAGGTCTTCTCCGAATATTCATGAACTTTCACAGGTGTTTCTGAATCCCATCTCAGACCTTTAAAATTTTTCCATCGTCACGATTTTTGGTTGGTCAAATTAAAAAAATAAACTTCATACTGAAAGATGGGGACCAAAGATGATGCTGGCGATGTTAAAAATGCCAAATGTTCTATCAAAAACCGGAGGATTTTGGGTTTGTTTTTGTTTTTTATTCAAGTGCTTTCCAGGAAGTAGCAAACAACGAGTGAGTATCACAGAATATTATAGAAATCGGGTGACTATGCTTTGGCCCAAAAAGTTCATTTCAGGAGCACTCGGATTTCCACTTCCCTTGGAAAGGATGTTCATGACCAATTCCTGGCTGCTTTTGCAGGGTCATGAGCGCGAGTGCCTTCATCAGCATGCATCATTACAGGCACGAACTGGCCCACATGTGAATGAGTGGACGGCATAGATTGGATGGAGACTTTGCCGTTCTTTACATCTTGCCACATAAGCCAAAACATCTTTGGAATAAATTGTTTTGGGGTATTGCCCATGAAAAGCAAGTTCAACTTGCCGTTGGAATCAAGGCATTTGATGAAATCACCAAAGGCCAAAACGGGGTGAGGCAAAGCCAAACCAACATCTTTGTGAGTCAATGGGATGTTTGCTGATAGCTTCAACTGGAAGTAAATAGCCATGGCCAGATCTAGAAAGTTTGGACGCAATCGCCTGTGACTCACCCTCCACTCCAATCCACCAAATTCTTTCCAGAATGCTTCAGCAAGGGAGCAGGTTTCGGTTTCACTCACCTAATTGTGCTACTTGAGAACTGGCAAACCTTTTCTGAAACTTTGTATAGTTCAATTTTTGGGATGACAGACAAATTAAACATTTTCAAGTCGCTAACTATGCCCCCAGGCGCTTTGGGATGGCATTCAACCCTAACCCCCTTTTAGCCCCAGCTAAAAGAGTGGTAGAAAACAGTATCTTCTTAAGATAAAATGTTAAAGGAGATGAAGAATCATAAGAATCATACTGTTGATGGACAAAATCCTGCACCACCAAGGATGATGATTATCCCATTATTTATGAGTTCTATACATCCCAGGTGGTGCAGGTTAGCACAAATTGTTGTTCATGTGGCCGGTGTTCGTTGTTTGGGTGAAAAACAGTTGCATGGTTTATATACATATGTTGCTAGATTGGTATAAGTTGCGAAATGGCTTCATATTTCAAAAGCATGCAGCATGTTTGAGTTTCGTTTCCGGGCGGTGGTCAAAGATTTTCATTTTTTTGATATTTGATCCTTGGTCAAAAGCTTTCATTTGCCCCATATTTTTGGGGTTGACAGGCAAACGTCAGCTACCCTTGAACTCAGCAAACATCTTTTTTGAACGCTTTTACGAAGCATCTTTCGCAAGTATTTGGGATTGAAGAAGTGGTCAATGTTTGAAGGACCCCAGTTAATAAGTGCTGCTGGCCCTGCAGCAAAGCACAACAGCCCCCTGAGTTCAAGTCGAGATGCATACATTTACGCTTCACATGATGGAGAGATATTCAAGCTGAGATAAAGGTTGGATTGACGTTGCTCTTGCACTCTGAGTCTGTTCCTTTCCTCTCAGGTGGCGGTGGTCGCACTTTGTCCTGCCGCACAGCTGTTCGGACAGCATCACGCAATCGTCGTGACCTTGGGTTGGCTGGAAAGGACAAAGACAGCCGTTGTAAGTTGTGTCATGTTGGGTGGAAATCTGTGTCATGTTCTCTTTTGGAAATCCTGAATTGACCTGGAAGAGGTATGAGCGAATACCCTTCGAAGCCCTCAAAACGCCACTCATCACATGATTTTATACCTCACCTGACATGCTACTTGCCACTGAACAAGACCCATGCTGGTGAGCGCACATGGCTAGACTTCACATCGATTTCGTTTCCACATGGCTCAAAGCTCCGCCGAAGAAGAGTTGTTTTGGGACAACAATGTTCTAGTCTTGTCGACGAGTTGCCACTCATGTCGACTGCGACGGGTGATGCCGGTTATCCCGTGAGGCAGAGCTGTGACAATGATCATGGTATGATTGATCTTGATGTTCGGACTTTGACTGGTGAAGAGTTTAGATTAAGAGTGGAAAGGTCCACACGTGGCGCAGAAGTGCGGAAGATGGTTTTGGACCATTTGCCAGTCAGAAGAGGTGCCAAGCTGGTTTTGCATCACATGAGGCAGCAAACTTCGGAGCAAGGTGTGGAGGAAACAGTGAGATTGAAGTTGCACCAAACTTTGCAAGAACAAGGCTTCGCAGAGGCAGAAACAGCAATCTTGTGCTGTACTTATGTGCCAACCCAATTGCAGGCTGCATGGCGCTTCTTAATGGGGCTCGAAACCGCTGAAGCAGAGCTTTCCTTGGAAGGGGTAACACACTTGACAACCCCATCTCCTCTTTGCCTTCTTCATCTTCCCCAAAGCCTTATCAGTTTGACTTTTGCATCTATTTTCAACGAGAGCCTGGAACGCGTGACCTTCCCTAACAGTCTCCAAAGTTTGACTTTTGGTGAAAGATTCAACCAGAGGTTGGAACGCGTGACCTTGCCTAACAGTCTTCAGAATTTGACGTTTGGTTATTCCTTCAACAGGAGTTTGGAACACGTGACCTTCCCTGATGGTCTGCAGGATATGACATTTGGATCTAATTTCAACCAGAGTTTGGAACATGTGACGTGGCCAAACAGTCTGCAGAATTTGATTTTTGGTTATTCCTTCAACCAGAGTTTGGAACACGTGACCTTGCCAAACAGCCTGCAGAATTTGACTTTCGGTTATTCCTTCAACAAGAGTTTGGAAGGGGTGACCTTGCCTAAGAGTTTGCAGAGCTTGGCTTTTGGATATCTCTTCANGAGTTTGGAAGGGGTGACCTTGCCTAAGAGTTTGCAGAGCTTGGCTTTTGGATATCTCTTCAACCAGAGTTTGGAAGGTGTGACCTTGCCTAACAGTCTGCAGAATTTGACTTTTGGACATGACTTTGACCAGTGTTTGGAAGGTGTGACCTTGCCTAACAGTCTGCAGATCTTGACTTTTGGTGAACAATTCAACCAGAGTTTGGATTGCGTGACCCTTCCAAACAGTTTGCAGAATTTGACTTGTGGATCTAACTTCGACCAAAATTTGGAAGACGTGATCTTGCCAAACAGTCTGCAGAATTTGACCTGTCGAACATATTTCAACAAGAATTTGGAAAGCGTGACCTTGCCCAACAGTCTGCAGAGTTTGACTTTTGGATCTGCCTGTGACAAGGGTTTGGACCGAGTGACCTTGCCTCACAGTCTGCAGAATTTGACTTTTGGAAATTCATTCAACCAGAGTTTGGAACGTATGAGCTTGCCTAACAGTCTGCAAAACCTGACTTTTGGATTTGGCTTCAACAAGAGTTTGGAAGGTGTGACCTTGCCTAACAGTTTGCGGAGCTTGACTTTTGGATTTCGCTTCAACCAGAGTTTGGAATGCGTGACCTTGCCTCACAGTTTGCAGGATTTGACATTTGGATCTAACTTCAACCAGAATTTGGGACGCGTGACCTTGCCTAACAGTCTGCAGACTTTGACTTTTGGTTATGCATTCAACCAGAGTTTGGAAGGTGTAACCTTGCCAGACAGTCTGCAGAATTTGACTTTTGGTGATCAATTCAACCAGAGTTTAGAACATGTGACTTGGCCAAACAGTCTGCAGAATTTGATTTTTGGTTATTCCTTCAACCAGAGTTTGGAACGAGTGAGCTTGCCTGGCAGTCTGCAGAATTTGACATTTGGAAATTGGTTCAGCCAGAGTGTGGATTTGGAAGGGGTGACATTGCCTCACAGTCTGCAGAAACTGACATTTGGAAACAAATCTAACCAGAGTTTGGAAGGCGTGACCTTGCCAGGCACTTTGAGCATGTTGCGTTGCAATGATGTAGTGGTCAGTTGCTTGCGATGAGAGAGTGCCAGAGAGCATCATGTGGAGAAAAAGAAGGCGTTGCTTGTTGCATCTTGTTGCTTTGATGGGTGTCTTCCGTGGACATGTGGAAAAAAAACACCTCAGCAACAAGGATTTCAATCCTCTTTGGGTTGGAAGCGAACTTCGACATGGAGAACTTTTCCCTGGCATGTTTCCACAGTTTGGTTGCGAAACGAGCCCCCCTGCAGACCCCTCAGCCTTGTCCTCTGACAAGGTGACCTTTGGAGGCTCAGTTGATCCTACAAGGTTGGAGAATGCTGGAGGATTGGTGGCAGGTGTGAACGCTGGACCGGTCTTTTCGCAAGGATTTGTCATGAAGATGTTTGTGGTTAGTTGGAGGTCGTGAACTTTGTTGTGTAGAATGTCACCATTTACACACACATATCATATATAAATATATATGTACATTGCATATGATGCATGCATCATATTCAATATCATGTCGATGTAAATATATAGATAATATATCTATACAATACAAGCAATATATCATATATATTTTGTATTCAACATATCATATATATACACCTACATTATCACATTTCTACATATATATTTATTTTTTATATATACATACCATGAATATCAAGAAATTGTGTTCAAAATGCCAGTAACCTTTTGGGAATCCTTACCTGAACATAAACAACTCGATTCTCTTCAGACTTGTGAAGTCGAGAAACTGGGGACCAGGTCGATAGGGAAAGCACCCGTTGGGCATCACTCATGGACCAAGGGTCTTTGGCTTCCCTTCAAAAACCAACGGGTTACAAACATCATCAAACATCATCAAATTGGAAAGTTAGGCGAAGATGAATGATCTGAACCAAAAGCGCGAGATTAAAAAAGGAAGGATTGCAAGTATTTGTTGGGATTTTGCAGGGAAATTTGTTTTGGTCTGATTTTTGATCCTTTTTGCGCAACTATGAACTTGTGATCCATTTCAAAGAGGCCCCAGATTCACATCTTTTGCCCTTTTCAATGATGAGAATTTGGATGTCAATGCTGTCAGGTGTCCCGGCTTTTCGTGGCGACAGATGGCGATTTGACGATTGCCATATCCCAAAGTGGTGGATTTGGAAGCAAGATGGCTCATCGTTTTTTTTGAACGAAACAATGCCCTCATAAAGGGAATGTATCTTCAGATGTTTGAAGGATGGGCGGGTCCACCACGGTCGCAACGTCTCCTTGTTGAGACTCCAACCTTGAAACTCCTCTTGAAAACGAGCCGCAGATGTCCGAAGATCCGGGCTTAGCGGCTAAAACAACCCTTTGCACAAATGTCGGAAGGTCTGAAAAAGGGAAAACCACCTTGAACTCAAAGCAGCGATTTTTGGCTTCTATGTTAGTTGACTCGGGAGTGTATTGGATTATTGGATAGGGAGTTATCCCAAGGCCATTAACTCATATAGACGTATTTCTATACATATATATATATATACATTTTTTTGATCTATTTTTTATTTTATGATTAAGCAATGTTTCTTCCAATTTTTCTTACATATCTTCCTTATGAGTCTTTTTTTCTTCATGATAGAATCATGGAACTGGAATACATCCAAATCATTGGTAATTTTGTGCTGATGAGATCATATCATTCCATGCTCCCAAAGGTGAGTTGTGTCACGTGATGGACAACAACAAGATGTGACTTTAGCCATGGAATCTAGGGAAAAACCGATCCAAAAACTTCAGGTTTGTGAACTGTTTGCGAAATCACCCAGATGAAAACACATCAAAAAAAAGATGAATGTCAGATTTGCAGTCATAGTCTTCTACAAAACCCCTCCCCCCCCCAAAAAAAAAAAACATAAAATGATGTTCTTTTCTTTGAATCGTTTCATTGAAAGGACAAAAATTCCTTGAGCACTTTGGCATATGTTGGTTTATGTGGCTCAAGGCAACCACGTCGGCGGGAGAGGCGTCCGGCTTCCCCCGTTTTGAAAAGTCTTCCCCCAAAAAAGATCCAGAGATTCCTGGAGCCTCAAATGGCGGCTCCCCGGAATGTGACGCTAGAGACATCCGCGGCACAGGAGGAATTGTCACTTGGATCAATGAAGTTGTCTACTTGGAGGATCATCCCAGGCCTTGGTTCAGTGGTTAATAACCATCGTGATGTTAAGGGATATTTCCGCACCCGATGTTAAGTCCCCTTTCAGTAGGGTTGTGGGACCCCCTGCCAAATGGCATAAATGATATTTACGAACCACTTGCTAACTGGAATGATCCTCCAAGTAGGTGGTGGTTTCAAGGAGTCTTGTCATTTTTGCTCTACTTGGGGAAGTGATCCAATTTGACTGGTACTGTTCAATAGGGTTGAAACCACCACCTAGTTCTGTGTGTGTTTTTTGTCGGTGATGTTGGGTGATGTTGGATGATCTTGGGTGTTGAATTTTTGGTGGAAAATTGGAAAGGATGGAAAGCTTGGAAGGTCTAAAAGATCATGATTCAGACAGTATTTTCACAAAAACTGCACTTATAGCTTCTACAAAGATTGCCCACATGAATGAAGGAATTCAAGATATGGAAGATGTTTTGGTTGGGACGCAACCAGGATAGGGTTTCTACAGGTGAGTCCTTTAGAAATATGCTGTTTTTTTTTGTTGGGGGGGGGGCGCAACTTTGACCCAGCATTCACCGGCAAGAGTCATGGTGAACATGGACAAAGTGGCAAAAACCGGAACCTGAAAACCTTGAGTGGGAATTTTACACATTATTGAGGGTATCATTTGGATCTACCCCTCACCGATGACATGATATTTGTAGGCTTTTGCAAACACGTCCCCTCTTTCCCATGAATCTTTTTCATTAAAACGACCCAAATATCCGCGAAATAAAACACCTTAGGGAGCAAAATCTTCCATAAGGCACTAGTTACTAGCAGCGTAATTGTCCATTTGATGAATGGAAAAGTCAAGCGAAAAAAAACCCTTGATATTCAAATGACCTCTCCTTTTTGAGGGTGAAGGGGGCCCTTAGAGTATTCAAACATTTGAATTCTTCATCGCAAGAATGGGACACAGTCTCCAATTTTTTCCAACTGCTTAAGAAAAATCGCCCTTGGAATTTTTTCAGCATCAGTTGGTGTCGTCTCCCCCCGAAAAAAAGTAGCTATTGACCTATGGATTCACGTAAAGGTCATCAGTTGGGCGGTGGTTTCGGATGGGTTTGGTTCACTTCAGGGTGCATCAGAGGAGTCTTTGTCAGGTGCCGTGGGGTTCCGGGGGAGAAACCTACAACTCTTCACCCAAAAAGTCAGCCGTTTTGTAGGTAGTTTTGTCAAAATACCTGTAAATCAACCAGGTATACTTGGATGGGAGATATTTATTTTTAAGTAGATACTTTGATATAGACACACACAGATGCATATATATATATATATATGGATATAGAGTGTTTTTTAAATCACCACATGTGTTGGGTAGGTTCTAGACTTGTTTTGGAGGGCTCGCTTCTCAATGAGCTTTTTGTGTTGTTGAGATTGGACTCTGTTTGGGGGGGGTTGAAGATGATTTTCTTTTTTGGATCGAAGAAAATTTCACGGGCTGTTTTGGGGCCCTTCCCGGATTGATGGCCATATTTTGAGATTCCAATTATTTCTTGTTTGGTGAGGGGTGGGGATTTACACCCCTGGAATTTCACATTTTGAACCCAAAGTCATGAAGCTTTCGTTCAGATGATTTTCCTTTACCAAGTGGGTGATTTTCAGGTTCCAGCCGTTACTTTTCAGCGGTTTGAGTATGTTCAAAGTTTGAACAAACTTTTCCATAAGTTCACCTTTTGGCCGTTGGGTCCCAGAAAACCTGCCTCGCCGACCCCCACCAATGTCAATCTTTCCGAGGGAAATAAGGCGTTTGATAAGGTGTTACTAAGAGATTGTGGTGGTCAATCTGGGTGTTCTTTTCAAACATTTTTTATGTTTCACCCCGAAAACTGGGGGAAGATGAGTTCCCATTTTGACGCACGCGCATATTTTGAGACGAGGTTTCAACCACCAACTTGATGGAGATTCAGATCCCTTAGTAAGCTTCGTATTTCAGTTGAGATCTGGGTGGCATTGATGGCCTGTTCCTCCATCGATTGAGGTGGCGTCGAATGAGTTGATAGAACTTGAAGAGAAGCTGCAGGATAAGAATTTCAGATTGGCCATGCTCGACATGGAGGTGCAGCCGCTGTTGTTGTTGTTGTTGTTGTTGTTGTTGTTGTTGTTGTTGTTGTTGTTGTTGTTGTTGTTGTTGCTGGTGGTGGTGGTGGTGGTGGTGGTGGTCTAGTTTTTAACGGAAAACATACCCTTAAAGAGTTTAACATGCGTGTTTGAATCATTTTTTGGGTGGATCGATGGTTTCATCACTCGTTAATTGCTGCAAGACCGTGACATTTTTTTTTGTGGGAAGACGGCTACATGAAACCACATGAAACTGGATGAAGATGAAACTGTTTCATGTCAGATTTTCGCCACCATCCCGCTACGAAAAGCTGGATCAACAACTCACTGTCCAAAAACAACTTCAGCTGGCCATAAACCCCCGAAGTTTAACAGCTTGCCCGTGAAAAATGGCGGTTGGAAGGCTATCCTTTCCTACTCAAGGGCGGAAGGTAACGTTTTCAGGGGCGAGCTCGCTGTTAAACTTCGGGGAGATATCTGAGAAAAGAAACCGGTTGGACATTTTGATGGGAAAACTTACATGACATTGGAAAATCACCATTTTTTAAATAGAGATATTACATTGGTAATTCCATTGTCATTCGTTAGTTTTCAGGGGTGAAGAAAAAACCGGGTGGTGGCAAAAAAACACCCCGAAATTTGGGGGAAGATGGGTTCCCGTTTTGACTTGCGCATATTTGGACCAAAGGGGGTTGAGGTTTCAACCACCAACCAGGAGATTCAGATCCCTTAGTAAGCTCCGGTTTTTCCCTTGAGATCTGGATCCCTTCGCAGCAACTCTTCAGGTCAATCGGGTGAAGGCCTTGGCCCCTTGGGGAAGCGGGGGGGTGATTGGAGGGGTTGTCTCGGAGGTTCTGGGCACCATTTGCTTGGGGAAATTCCGCTGTGAAAGCATAGGGCACCATAGTATGTCCGGAAGGGAGCAGGTATGGATGGTATGATCAGTTGAAGTTGCAGACTTTTTCTGAAGGATACAGTGAGGGGGCATGTTGAGATGAAGATCTTTTTCAGTTCCAAGCCTTCATTTTTGATATCCATCATGAGAATTTTAGTTTACCCTGCCCAGTGGTGGTTAATAATCTCTCAAGAATAAGGCCTTGTTTTGTGTGGGGGGTGGCATGGGGGGGCACCCTTCAATTTTCATGAATCCAATGTTGCAAACTTTTCCAAGGAGTACAGTTAGAGGCACTTCCCCCTAAAAACTAACACATTCCATTATTCCCTTTAAAATTGATAGTTGGAAGATGACATTTCTAACAAAAAGGGTCCCTACTTTTCGCCAGGAACGCGCTCGTTGGCGCTTGCAGCGTGCCGAAACGGAGCTGTCCAAGTTGAAGGACTCTCCAGAGCCTTTGAGCGCAGCTGACCTGACCCAATACCAAGATGCAGTGATGGTGTATCAGGAGTGAGGATGACGGAGGTGGTGGTTGCAATGATAGGATTTATGGTGGGATTATGGACTGGGTCTGGGTGGTATTGGTACTTGATGTTCAGGCTCTGTGTCTACAGACGCGATTATCACCAGTAATGAAACAAGCATGGCCCTTTCAAATGGAAGACAAAAAATCATCTAAACCAAGAGTAAAAATGACAAACACCTACAAAAAGGACAGAATCTGCTCAGCCCACACTCATTATTGTATCTCATTATATCTGTATATATATATACATCGATTTACTCCCCAATGTTTACAGAGTGTTAGTACACTTTGGAACAGGCTACCCGTTTGACAGCGTGGGTTCCACCTGGATGAAACGGTGTGGGACATGGCCACGACACGAAAATTCAGGACCGCATTGCTACACAGACGCTTCGCAAAAGAACCTTGTGGCGAATTCGCACCACTAAGGTAGGGCAGATGGGTGGTTCATGGATCCCAAGGCGTTGAACAAAATATGAATTTTGGGTCTCAGTAAGGTCTTTAACTTTGGGATAGATTTTTTAGATATAATCACGAAAAAAAAAGTCAAACACATACTGTCAAGAAATAAGAATATGGCTATGTGAAGTTTGTTGAAGAAGACAGACTTAGGACCTAGGAACGAAGGTAACAAGAGTCACTTGATATGTTGGGTGGAAGCTTGGTGAAACTTGGTGATGTGAGGTGTTTTTGAGTGAGCTGAAGAAGAAAGAGAAGCGCGTGGAAGAGAGCTACATCAGCTACGAGCACTGGGGGATGGTGAAGGAAGATGTGAAGACAACGACGTCGCATATGATCCAAACAGAGGTTGACAAGAACAAGGACAATGGAGTTGGTAGTTTTAGTATTTCTTTTGAGGGATTCCTGGTGGTTTGCAGGCTGTGCTTGAAGTGCATTCCGTTAAAGAGACATAGCAATGGAACAGGGGACAATTGGAACATCAATTTCTGTTCTTCTTGTTAACAATGAAGGATACGAGGCCAGATACCAGTGTACCAGAGGATAACGTTTCTTTGACACTTCATTACGCCCTCGAAAAATAACATGACAATGGAAAAACAACAATTTGAAGATGTATCTCCTATTAGAAATGGTGATGTTCCAGCTATCGCCATGTTAGTTGAAACTGGAAGGTACATAGATTCCAGATTGGACTTTAACACCAAGAAATGGGGCCAATTATTTGTTCATTTTGACAAAAACATCCTTCCCTCATTTGTGGTTAGAAAGAACAATCCCTTGACTTGAGAAATTTTTGCACCCATCAACTTGTCACGGGCTCCCTTGATGTAACAGGGAGGAAAAATAACTAATTCACCACTTCACTTTGGGGTTTTCATGAATCATGGGCCGTATGGGGTTTCAGTGCGTTTTGCCAGTTTTTTTTTTTTGGTGTGTTTTTCTCGGCTGCCAAAAAGCCAGGAGAAGGAGAAGCTTACGAAAGAGATCAGCGACTTGGAGGTCTTTTGGAAAAAAAAGATGTAACGCGAATGGGTGACTTGCAGGTCCCAAAAGTTTAGCGAATGGAAGCTGGAAAGTTACATTTTGGGTCCCTTTTTAGGGAAGGGATGGTCTGCAAAAACCACCTTTTTCAGATGTTAAACTTCGGGGGTGTTTTTTGATGGATTATTATGGATTATTCCTATTGGGGTTTTTGTAGACGTTTCAGGTTATGCATCGTAATGTTAGAATTACCAGGGCTGGTGGCAAAACATTGACGCAAGTTGGTGGTTTCCAAAATTTGGTATGGCTAATGTTTAGATTATCAAGTGGTTTCATTTCTTCCATTTGTTTCAATATTCACTATTTTGGGGAAGGTATTCCCATTTTGACTCATATTGCAGGATGGTGCTTGGCTCATTTATATTTTGTATATTTCGATCCCTATTTTCGGGGAAGATATTCCCAAGTTGATGAGCATATTTTTCGGTTGGTGGTTGAAAACATCAGCCAAGATTTCCCCAAGAGGGGGTCCTTGGAAGGTCCCTAAGGTGCTTGGTGGTGAGTCGGTAGTGACCCTGGAGTGATTCAAACCAGGCTTTTTTCTTGTGCTTAAATGAAGTGTCATGAGGACAACTGGAGGGGTGGTGAAGACCAGATCACTCAATGATGGTTCTAGGTATGATACGGTATGATGTATGATCATCAGCACTTTTTGAAACAAAAGCTTGCTGATGATCATGCAAAGTAGGTTCAGTAGCTCCAACAGTTGGTGATTGATTTGCTGACCAGAATTTTTCATAAGCTTGGATCCTTTGCAACCGCCCAGGGTTCCGTCACAGTCACCACCAGAAGAGGGAATCCCGGGATCCTAAACTTTTCAGAAGGCCACGATTGCATCCTCGGCGGGATGACATTTTTTTAATCCCGCCAGGCCAGTGTCTCCGTGGCGCAGCTACGTAACCTCGGCGGAATGAGAGGAATTAATGAGTCAATTAGGAGGTGGAAATTCCCCATCAATGCAAACCTACTGTTGACGGACAAAATCCTGCACCACCTGGGATGGTTAAAACCTTATAAGTAATGGGATAATCATCATCCTTGGTGGTGCAGGATTTTGTCCATCAACAGTATGATGAATTTCTTTGATGAAGATTGAGGTACCCTCCCTGAAACTAACATACAGTAGCACCTGAAAATGGATGGTTGGAATACGTCGTTTCCTTTTGGGGCCAGGCCTATTTTTAGGGGCTTTTGCTGTTAGTTTCAGGGAGGGTATTTTTTTTGTGTTTAGATATGCGAACCCACAATTAAAATCTACGGGGTGATGTTTTTTTTTCTCCATCAGATTGTTGATGCTTGCTTAGATCCTTAGGAAGATTCATTTTGACATTTGGCTATTTGTCATACCTGGGTTGAAACCACCAAACCCATTCTGGATTCGCCAACATTTTTCAAATGCCCAGTTCAAGATTTATTTCCCGATTTGTGTTGGTGTAAAGTAGATCTACCTTTTGTTTTCGGAAAGGTTGATTGGATTTACCCTCCCTGAAACTACCAGCAAACGCACCTAAAAATGGTGGTTTCCAAGTTCGGAATCTCCAAACTTCCAGGGGGCCCCTATTTTCAGGTGTGAACCATGTTAGTTTACAGGAGTGTAAAATCATTTTTTGACTCATGGAATTTCAAAGCTTTGGTTTTGGATCAGATTCCGATTCCGTCTTCACCAAACTTGCTGCGAAAAACAGGTCTCCAACTTTTTGTCGCTCAAAATACTCGTGTAAGAATGAGCTGCGCTGATTCGGTTTGGATGATAACTAACCCATGGGTGAGTGGTTGGGGACCACCCATGTTGTTCGAATGACTTCATCCAAACCAAGAATAAAATGCACAATTAAAAATGGAAAACGTGAACAAATGAGTGGAACTAGGAAAAACAAGGAAAAACTGAAGCCCTCTTTATGTTGCTGGCAATGATACGGCTATCTCTCTCTCTCTCTCTCTGTCCGTCCGATTTCCATGAGGTGTCAACCATCATCACCTCAACCTACCCTTCCTACGCCCTCACCATGAAATGAAATGAGGTGTCTCCGCCATGGAAGATCGTAGGACTGAGCTGGAGAGCAAAGTGCAAACATTGAAGACTGAGATTGCATCTTGGTTTGTGCGCCCTTTTACTGTAAGTCAGTGAGAGATCATTAAATTACCGGGCTTTGGAGGGATCGGACAATAAACTCCCCAAGTATCGGTCATCCACAGGTTTGATAGATCGTTCTTAGGGGAGTAGACCCTCCAGTGTTCTGCTGAGGGGTAGATCCAACTCATTTTTGTAAAATCCAGGCTCGACGAAACTAATTCGTTTCGCACTTTTTTAGCACACCTTTGCTAAGTGTTTGAGGAACTGCTGCTTGGACAAATGCGGGTTAACACGCAAGAGTTCAGCACGCCATGTCCATTGCTTGACCCTCTCTCCGAGAAGTTCGCGGACATCTGCAAACACTCCTTTGCCTTTCTTTTTGTTGGCTTCCTTTGGAAGGAACCGCGTGAGACTGAGCCAAGCTCGATCTATTGTCTGAGTTCCTTTTCTTTTGCTCCATCCTCGCGGCTTTCTTTTCATGTCAACTGCGAAGATTTTCTTTTGATGACTACATTGATAACATTTCATCTTCAATGCTCGAGCGACTGTGTTCCAAGCTTTGGCCCCATCTGTGTAGAAGGCCTTGCGTGACTTGGGTTTCAGACAACGCAGGAGGCCAGAAGCTCGTATTTCGGCAGCAGATTCTACAGGAGGACGTGCTTTGGGAAGCGTGACACGTGGAGGCAACATCTTGACAACCAAAGGTCCACATCTCTGCACTAATCCAAGACAACGTAGATGAACTGGATAGGCTGGCCAGGACTTCCCTTTGCGTTATTCAAGGTCTTGAATTTGGCTGTGGAAAGTGTTGTTGGTTTCGGTTGCCATCTGAGGATCTCACCTGAATCCACGTGCAAAACAAACGGAAAAGACTACGAATGGGGCAACAGGGTGGTTGTAAGGATGCGGATGACGGTGCTAGTGATGACCCCGTGAAAATTCTGATGATGTTGATGATGATGATGATGACAAAGATGATGAGGAAGAAGTTGACAAATTCCGGTGATGCTGATTAAATCTCAAAGGGATGACATTGGGTTGTATGGTTTCAAGATAATTATCTTGCAGGTTTTAGTGATAACAAGAGAATTATCTTGCAGTTTTTTGAAATCATTTAGAGTAGGCTACTGAATAATGTTTGGGGCAGGATCTAGGGGATGTGCGCAAGTGCAATTGCGTAGCATCGAACATGTGCGCAAGTGCAATTGTGTGCATGACAGTGCATGTCATTGCACCCCCCCACCCCCCCCCCCACCCCACCCCAGGTTGCGGGACGTATGTAAAGTGTGTAAAGTATGTAAGCCTTTTTTTGGGTATTACACACAGGCGCCTGGTGGCGTGGTGGGGAACTACTTCTGGGTAAGGGGGTGAACCCCCAAAAATCACCTTCCCCACATAAAACGCAAATGAACATGACTAATTAGCTGGAAAACCACCAGGTTTGCCATAGGAGATATATCTTCAAATACTTGTTTTTTATTTTAACGCCCCGGAAGATTAAGATGGAACCTGAAAAAACAGCCCTTTGAATTTTGGAAAATCATCTTCCAAACCATCATTTTCAGGTTCCATGTTAAATTTCGGGGGAGTTCTTTTTTTTTTTTAATTTGTAAAATTCAACCCCACCAATTCCACCAGGTCGACCTACCAACAACCACCAAGGAATCACATGAGACCGCTGCCACTGCCCAGATCTTGCGACGGGCCACGCTGCCCGAAGGGCCGCGTCCGCGGCGCATCGTTCAATTGGCCCAACAGATCAAGATGGAGCCCCGAAAATGCATGGGAAAAGTCAGGTGTTAGAAGGTGATTCTGTTGATGATTAAAAAATCCGGCAAATCAATTGATAAGTTTAAACACCATTATTTAACTAAGGCTGAATATACATCCCAGGTGGTTAGCCATCAACAGTATGGAGAACCTACCATTATTCAGAGGGTTTTATCTATCTCAGGTGGTGCAGGATTTCTTCTATCAACAGTAGCTGATTTTTTTTTCTCTCCAAACGGTTTCTTTGAAATGTCCCAGCCATTGAGTTTTTTGTTGTTTTTCAAATGTCATCACAATAAGGGAGAGATTTTTTCTTTTTCTTCGGGGCTTTGGCGTATTTGGTATTAATTGTGCTGAAAAATGTACCCACATCGGTTGAATAAACAAATAAGAACTTTGAGTACTAACACTAAAGCATTTTGGCGAATTTTAGCCATTTTTCAACTTGTAAGTCATGAGAATCCATGAGCCCTTCAAGCCCACGAAAAATAGAAGTGAAGGAAAAGGACGAGTTTTGGGATTTATTGGGTAAACGCTTGCCTACCAACATGTATCCAAAGGTTTCTTTTTCTAAGCATGCCTAGCTAAAACCAGTTTGGAATTTTCGCCTATACAATTTGTGCAAGATTTCTCCCTTGACTCCTACGATCTTCTCAAAGAAAGAAGACATCTGGGGGTGTGTAAAGATGGTAAAATTATCCTGGGTGAATCTCCATGATGAGATTCAAACCACTTGGTGTGTTTACACCACTTGGCTAAACCCATCAACCACCAAACCGGTCACGGCCGTGACTCCGTGACCGTTGACCTCATCATTCCCTCAGGATTGGTGTTGTATCACGACTGGCTCGGCCGGCAAAACGACTTCTATGACCATCGCAGAGTTCAAAGAGACCCCGGAGTGTGGTCCCTTTGCCTTCTTTACCCCGGCCCAAAAAAAGGCAAAAAAAACGTTTTTGGGAAAATAAACAGCTCTGCTGCAGGCTCTGCTCCTTAAGAATGATGATTTGGGAGATTGTGTATATTTACCTTTTTGAAATAGTTTCCTTTTTAGGGTTAATGAAAGTTGGGAGGTAGTTCGTAGTTGCTTGGAAGGGAGTGATGAACAGAGCGAGGGTGAGGTTTCCAAAATCTTTTCACAATAAGAAACGATTTGGAGCTACCTTAAGGGTTTGATCAACACATCGGTTGGTTAGTTCAAGCATTGTATTTTTTGGAACAGACAGGGGTGATGTCCGTTTTCCCGTGAAGTGGAATTGGAATAGGAAGCTTCTTCACCTTTGATAACTTTTATTACGAGTGAGGTGGATTGTGAAGACTTCCTAAGTCCAGTTTTCACCCAAGGGAAGTTGAAAGAATCCTCATCATCTAAAGGTGGGGTTTCTTTTCCCAATATGGTTGGAACTTTCATTTTCCGAAACTTATTTATTTATTTCTTTTCCCTATTTTGAGGGGCATATGTTTGAAGATTTTTGACCGAAGGTGCTGGGCTCTAAACTCTTATTGGTTCCATGCGTATAGTAGGGGATGGTCATGAACCCAATTCCGTATGGGTTTACATACCATATCAAAAGGATTCCCGTTGTTAACTGGCTCAGGTGGGTAAGTTGACACGATTACCTTAGCCACTTGCCACAACATGAGCAGTGACCAAACTCTGGTTATTTGCTGTTTTCTTTAAAATACCCAGTTAAAGTGGGATGATCATAAACCATTGTTTTCGGATCCCCATTGACCAACCAGGAGTTCATTAATGTAAGGATCCCAAGGCTTTTGAACGTTGCCCGCAGTCCGTGGGTCGCTTGAAACTTACCCTCCCTGAGGTGTTGTCCAGGAACTCGCAGAAACATACGGCGCGCGCAGTACGAAGGAGTTCCTCTTCTGGTTTCCTTCCAATGACGTGCAGGCGGCAAGGGGGCACTTGGATTTTTTATGGGTGGACATTTAATGTCTGGAAAAGACAGATGCAAATTGTTATTTCCAGACAGTATTTACACGTAGCAAAGCTGCCATGTTCAACAAAAAAAACGGGAGGGAAAAAATCATGGTGAACAGCTGGCGAACTGGCAAACCTTTCGGAAAACACAGATGTTTAGTTTTGCCTCGTTGTTCGATACTATTACCCCCTGGAAGTTTAACATAGCCCCTGAAAATTTACCATCCCAAAAGGAAAGTAGTCTTCCAACCATCATTTTTCAGGGGCGAGCTGTTCAACTTCGGGAGGGTACTCCATGACCAGTCCCACGACGTCCTGGTTCAGTGGGAAAATGGGGGTGTATCTCCTCACGGATTCCACCCGTGGAAATCCACGGAACCTCTCATCGAACTGGGAGATTTCGGGGGGCAGGACATTTTCCGAGAAATGGAAGGCGATGATTTCTGGGATTTTTACCCGAAGCATAAAATACGTACAGGATGACCAGATATGGGTGTTTCCAAAAATAGGGGTACCCCAAAATGGATGGTTTATAATGGAAAGCCTTATTAAAATGGATGATTCGGGGGTACCCCTATTTTCGGAAACACCCAGATATTCTCCCAAACGAAACGGATTTGAAAGCATAATTCCTGTAAATCTTGATGACCATGACAGGAGGGACGCTATGTGCACTTGAGGGCACAATTGTGGCCGCAATTGAAGAGAAACAAAGCTAGATTAGCAGCGTGTTTTTTTTTCCTTTTCGAGTGCCCAGTCTAATCATCTAATCAATGATTTAATCATGAGTGGTGATGCTGATAGCTTTTGCAGATGGAATCAAGGTGAAGAGTGCTTTGAGTCATACCATGTCGCATATCACATATCAGCCGTACACTTCGCACTAAGAATCAGAGATCTCACATTTGAATCATAACTCATAACACAAGACTAGCAACGGCAACGGCACCCCTTTTTTCCTTGGTTGATGATGTTATCCTACAGTCACCCCTGATCTTTTTCGTTGAAATTGGCCGAGGTCCCTTATATCAGAACCCTCCCACGAAGCTGAATTTCTTCGAATTGCTGCGCACCTCACTGGGAGATTCGCAATTCAATGATGTTTGGCTTGTTCCGGAAGCACCACATTTTCATCAGAAAGCCTTAGGTTTGGACAAGATGATCGATTTTGAACCACCCAAGGTGCCGATTTTCTGGGAAGGAACGGGAAAGATTGGGAAAGTGGGGCTGGGTTGGTTGGCTTGGTTGTTGGTGGTTGGGTTGGTTGGGTTGGGGAAGATAGATGGGATGCATGTTGATTGATCCTTTATTTAGGTTGGTTGGTTGGTATTATCTTACAGGATCTTACAGGTGGGTTGGTGCTGGGCAATCGACCCGGGCAATTTGCCAGGCAGTGGCAAAGCATTTGCGACCATATCAACTGGCGGGCTTCCGTTGGTTGGCATGTCTTTGCAAGAATGGTTTGGGTGCGGTGCTGGCGGACGACATGGGCTTGGGAAAGACGCTGCAATGCATCAGTGTCCTGGTCTATATGAAGGTGGGGCTTTTCTTTGCGGCATTCTTGTGGTGAATGGTGGGGAAGTGCTAAGAAGGGTGATGGGTTGAAGTACACATGGAACATGGGAAGATGACCCTCAAAGAGCAATACGTATGCCTCATTATCCCCATTTTGTAGGGCAAAATATGGCTGCTTCACAAAGCGTTGTGACGTCCAAAGTGTCGTGAGCCTCTGGTATGCATGTTTCATGTCATTTTTTAACTGCTTACATTTTCAAAAAAGCGGGCTGCTAACAGGAACATCGGCTGTTGACCAATGAGCAGAACCAGAAATGTCCAGCTCTGGTCGTAGTGCCTCCTGGTCTCTTGCGCAACTGGCAACGGGAGTTCGAACGTTGGGCGCCGCATCTCACGTTTTACGTCTATCACGGACCGAAGCGCAGCTTACCCGAAAACAAAGGAACCGAAGCTCGGCCAAGAGAAAGCTCTGAGATTTCCAGAGGTGTCCCATGGTTTTTTCAAGAGAAACATCACCTTTTTTTTGTCTGTGACTGGTAGAAGGGAAAAAGAATGTCCTTTATAGTCCTTCAAGTTTGTCCACAAGAAAACCTAACCTTTTTTTTTGGTGGTAGAGAGGACCCAAAAAACAATCAACTGGACATGTACTGTTTTTTTTTGGGGGTCAAACGACACAAAAATTGTCACAGTAGATGTCATGTTGAGGCTGGGTCAAGTTGCCCCAGTCACTAGCAACTGTTGTTTTTTTCCAACTCTCAAGATGTCTTGGATGATCCTGCACGTTTGGATGGAGTTTTTTTGTTGAACAATCCTCAATGTCTATCATTTTTTGCACATGCATATCATTTACACACCACGTTGATGTTATATGCTACGAAGAAGTTGCAAATACATGGAATTTATCGACACAATTCACAAGAAATGTATATTTCATTCACTTGGTGGTGGTTTCACATATTTTTTGATATTCACCCCTATTTGGGGAAGATTCCCATTTTGACCATGTACTGTAATATTTTTCAAAAGGGTTGAAACCACCAACCAGTGCATTCATTATATCTCATATAACAGAAAAAACGCATTTGTTTATTCGGGTTGTTCGTGGTTTTATTAAGTGCAGAAGGTGCAGGCGTACTGCCAGCCCAAGCAAGATTGATATTGTAGACCAGGAGCCCTCAAAACCATGAAAAATATAGCTTTTGGCCACCTGAAAACCAGGTTATTTACCATAAAAACATCTAAACATGTGGGTTTTGGGGGCTCATGGGATGTATATAGATCTGTCCATGCTGTATATTTGTGTAAGTGCACCGGGATGGTCGCACCATTTTATGTCCATGAAAAAGCCTGCAGCTTTTTCAAAAGCCCAAAAATGCATAGCATGTATCTACTCAATGACAGTTTTTGCAGATGCCAGTCCCATTGTTTCAAATCTCGACTTGGCCGCCTTTTTCCTTAAGGCGTACGATGTACTGCTGACCACGTACGAAATGGTTCGCAACGATCGCGCCAAATTTTCAGATAGAGAGACCATCTGCTTTTCAGGTGCATAGGGGGCGATGTGCCCCCCCCAAACAGTTGAAAGAGAAGCCATTGGAAAAACAGCAACTGGAAAAAATCCACAAAATGTCCCATGCCGGAAAAGGCAAACCGTGCTTTTAAAGAAACATTTGGTATTTTGGATGAGTGTTCCTCTTGAAACTTGAGGTATACTCGGGCGAACTGCGGGTTAAATCTACATGAGGGAAGAGCCCAGATTTTCAGAGGTCGTGTTGATGACATTTGTTGATTTTCATGGATTTTCGCCAACTTCTATCATTTTGGTGGGCTACTGTTCTTAGTTTTGTGGAGGATAGTGGTTTGGGTTGGTTGGTATTCCAACAAAAATATCGCAAAGTAAGAATTTGCCTATAGAAACCTCATCATTCCACAAAAGTACTGCATCTCGTGCTTTACCCCTCCGAAGTTTAACATAGATACACAAAAGGCACCCCATGTTTGAAACGATGTACATGTTCCAAATCATCATGTTTAGAATATATCTATATGTCAAATTGCGAGGACGTAACGGACGTTTGCAACCATTCCTTTTCATCCACCCCTTTTGGTCAAGACCCACCACCGCAGGCATGGTCATTGATGAGGCGCAGAAGATTAAGAATCATGGTGCGCTGGTATCTCGAGCAGTGAAGGAGGTAAGTAATGCCATTGGTCATACACGAATCGCCCTCTCAGGCTGGGTTTGGGTGGGGTGGTTTGAACTTGGAGGGTGGCCTTTTTGATGTGGAACGTCACATGTATTCAGTGAATGTGGATGTATATAAATATTTGTAGACATATGAATATATATATATATATATGTATAGAATATCTTTTCATTTATAGTAAAAAATATATTTACATTTCGAAAAGAAAGAGGTTAATTAAAAACAACCCTTCAAAACAGATTGGGAGCATTTGTTGAAGTATATAACTTTTCCTTTTCCTTTCCCATGGTGCAGATTTTCAGCTTCCAGCTATTAGCTTGCCAGTGGGGTGGTTGAACCATCATGCAAAAAATGCACGAAGTAGGCTTGTTCTACTCATAGATGTTTTTTTGTTGACCTGAAACCCCTAAACAGCCCGTTTTTAAAGAAGGATATTTGGTAAAATCACTAATCAATTTACTGTTCATAAAAGATTTGGTGAATCTTCCAATTGAAAAGCCAACCATTTATAAATAGATGGCCATCAGGCAGGGGTCATTAAATACCCGTTTTTTGGAGGATACAAACAATGCAAATATATGGGACCTTTGAGGGATTTCCCTTATGATAGTTCCTTGTTTGGGTTAGACATATAATGACCCCCGTCAGGTCTATGTGCATGAGAAAGATGGGTGGATTCTAAATCTGACCGTAGCACTGCTTAGCTACTTGAGAACATAGGGGATCCATGTTTATTGCTATTCCCAGCTGGTCTATCATTTGGCATCCGATGGGTTGGGGGATTGCCCAACTAAATGCCAAAGTTCGATGCCAGGAACGCCCATTGAAAACAAGGTGGATGAGCTTCACAGTATCTTCGATTTTGTAAACTATGGCTACTTGGGAGATCAGGAGAGGTCACCAAAAAAAACTGGACGCTCACACACAGATGGACGTCCAAAACAAAGAACCAGTGGCCCCCCCAAAAAAAGGTTTCGGTAGTAATCAAAACATGGTGGGTGCTTGTGAAACGTCAAAGAACTTGCATTTGTTTTTTTCGGTGTTTTTTTTTCGTGGCAAATCACCATCGAAGCAGCAAATTGTCGTTGAAGCAGCAAATTGTCGTCGTCGCAGACCAATTTGGCTGCAATCCCTCCCAACGGGAATCCCTATAATGGACAAAGAAACCAGTTGAAGATGTATCTTCTATTAAACATGGTGATTTTTCCATTGTCATGTTAGTTTTCGGGAATGTAAGAGGAATCCCTTTATTATAGCCTGTTGGTAAAGGTTAGGAAAAACATCCAGAAAGTTATGTTGACTGAAACAACCTTAGCGATCCTTAGCGTTCACGGGTCTTCCCCCATTGGAATTCTGGTGGATAAAAACAAGGATGGTGAACCCGCTGGTTGCCAGGGTAGAGACGGTTGAAAAATGCAGTACGATAAAGTATCTTTGGGGATGTGAAAAGCACATCTCATTGTATGGTACGTCATTTTGTTGTTGAAAAACCTGACTCTTCAGAGGGTCAAACATATTTCTGGTTGGTGGCAACTCAAATAATTATTTTATATTTTCACCCCGAAAATTGGGAAGTTGAACCGATTTTGACGAATATTTTTGAAATGGGTTGACATCACCAACTAGATTTCCTGTTTTTGTTCGAAGCAGTTTCTCCCGCTTTGGCGGCCGAAGACCTTGCAAAAAAAACCAGCAGGACAACTTTGCGAGGACCTTCTCAAAGATCATTGAGAAAGGTCGAGTTGGGGGGTAGATGATGTGGCTATGAGCAATGCAAAATTTCGGGATGTTCCAAAACTTTCAGGGCCTCCGAAATCCCTCGAACATGCTTTTTTTGAGTAAGAAAGTGATGACCTTAGGTTGATGTTGAAATTTTGTTGAAACATACATATCTCTGAACAAAGCCCCATAAGCATCTGATCAAACAACACATCACACACACACACACACAAGTCCACAGTTCCCCCCCTTGTGTGACTATGAAGTAGATGGCATCATGTATGAGACAAATTCCAACGGTTTGGATGGCTGAAGTGGTCACTCACTATCGTCTGATGTGTTACATGCTTCTTGGGATAGTTACGGTGTGCAGTGTGCATGGACCTACGCACGTAGGTAAGGAGATGGACAGTTTCGGAGACTGGCGAAAGTCCGAAACCACTTGTATGGGCATGTTGGAAACTCTTTGCCAAGTTTCTTTGGGGCTTGGTATTTGTTGAAATTGTAGCAGTTGAATGAATCAAGCTTTTGGAACCATAATGTATTGTTCCAAGGCAAATGGTAACTGACCAAAAGCCAGTGCAAATCATGAAAGACCACCTTTGCAGAAATGGTGTTTTGCCAAATGTGCTGCCCCAACAGTGTTTTTCCCAATAGCGTTTTTTTCAGCTTCAAATTGCATTCCCAGGAGAAATGAGGTGTTTTTTTTTCAACGTTTCTTCCATGATTCCATGAAAACGTGCATTCTCATCCAATGACAGCATCCATCTTGGAAGAGAAAAGTACGTAACCAAATCAGTAACCTCTCACAAAACAGGCGCAACAACAGCAAGCCACCAACAACACCAACAGCAAGATACCCAAGATAGTCCAAGGTATCCAAACGGTTGAGATGATTGACGCCCTCCCGCAGCCTAGAAGAATTCTGGAATCCATAGGAGGTCAAGGGTGAAGATGGCAAGCCTCAAGAGGTAACAGGTAACCCTTTACCCTCTGGTAAGCTAACATAGCTGGCTGGAATATCTCCATTTTTCAATAGGAAATACATAGACATCGATTCACTCAGAATCCACAATTCCAGGCAGCTTATGTTAGTTAAAAAAAAACAGTCCCCCAAAAGGCAGGGTTAATAAACAAGGCTTATATAAACTGTAAACCAATACATGGTGTAACGGCGCCATGCTACCTTTTACCCTGGTGTAACCTAAACCCCTTTTGGATTTTATCTCCAGCCGCAAAGGCAAAGATCCAGCGAAGAAGGCTGAAAGCTTGGAATTGCTCAAGAGGCTTCTTCGGCGGCTGCCCGCTGCGGCAGTGGTCGTGGTGGTGGATGGTATGATGTATATAATTGTCCTTTTGAGCACAACATCCGGTTATGATTCTTAATTTTGTAAGGAGTAGACTGGTATTTTCTTTGAAGAAATTAGAGGAAATCTTAAGCTGTTTCTTTTGTTTTCAGGATTTAGTTGTGTCACATAATAAATGCTACTGCTAGTTATACTGCCGCCATTCATTGCATGATGGGGACTATACTTCCTTGGTGAGCCCATCCAACCATTTCCCACATGATTCGGGTTGGTTCACCTTGCAAAGCCCTGGACCTATGTGCAGCTAAGACTGCCTGGTTAGGAATCAGGTGACTTCTCGTGTGTTTGTTGTAAGTCCTTCGGGTGGATTTCGGAGGCTCACGGCCCCCTTCCAGATGCGACGTCTCTCGATGGCAAAACCGGGGACGGGGATGGTTTTTTTTCTGTTGAAGACACGGGTGAGGTCGGCGTAGTATTTGAGGGAGTAAGGGGCCCATCTGGCTTGTGGAACATCAACAACATTGCTGGCAGTGCACGACAGTGATAGTATAGAACCTTTGCAAAAATGTGAGCATATGAGCACAACCACCAGTACACTGCCTGGAAGGGAGAGAGTGACTCAGCTGCCTTGCCTTTTGGTTTCCTCTTGTAGATTCTTTGCAAGCCCTTCCATTGATATATGTTGAGGTGCTACACCCCCCCATTGATCACATAAGGGGCTCCTCACTTGCCATTGCTACTGAGGGCTTTTAGGTGAAGATGCCCATTTTAAACATCAGAAAAAAGTGGATCAACACACACCCCTAGGGTAAAATTACACCCTGGAAGATTAACGGCTGGAACCTACAGCCATCACCCATTTTGAAAGGAATATAATATGATCTTCCAAACCTCGATGATTATGTTCCATGTTATCTTCGGGGGTGTAGTTGGTTAACAGCCGGAACCTAAAAATTACCCAACAAACTGACAGCCGGAACATCATCTTCCATCCAAAGCTCCATTTACTCACTTTGGGCTCCCAAAAGCCGCGGAATTTTCCAGATATTTTCATCCTAAAGGCCTGAAGACTGATCAAAACATCTTGCCGGACTTGCCGGAGAAGATCGATTTGGCTTCAACCATCAACCTGACCAAAGAGTCTCTTGGCTTTTTGATGGGAAGTTTAAGTTTGGTAAATCCTCATTTTGATGATGACCTTCACTGAAACCAACAACAAAAACTACAGTACATACTTCCAAAAAAAAAACGGGGGCGACTTGGAGGGCACTTTGTTTGTTTGTGAAAAGTGACGCTTAAAAAACACCTGGTTGGAAGGGTTGTGGGGAAACCTGCAACCGTTAAGGCAAGAGAAGTTGTACCTTGCGATCCAGGAAGACTTCAAGGTGACAATGACTCGATCAAGGTGAGGATAAGCAAAAGCCACTGAAAAATGGGTGGCTAAATGGGTGGCTAGTTGGGAGACGATGAGGGTTGCCTACTTTTTTGGGATTTCGGCCCTAATGCTTTTTGGGGCCTTTTAAGATCTGTTGTTGTTTTTAACGGCTGTATCTTTCTACTGAGTTTCCGTTGGTCAAGTTTGCGTTCTTCTTTTCGAAGCAGGTTTGTTTTGGTGGATTGGGTGAGCTTGGGTTGCCTGTCGCAAAAAAGGAGAAAATACGTCTATAACTTGGGCAAAAACCTTAGATCAATTTCTTTTGAAGTTGAGTTGACATCAGGGAATACATATATAATCATATATATATATATATATTATATATATATAATGCACCCTCCCGTTTCGGGGAATGTATAAAATCATAAAAAATGTATTATATATAACCCGTTCAAATCTATTAAGCCTTTTTTGTGTGTTTTTTGGATCGGAAAATCTTCGAAAAATTCACAGGGCCTCTCCAATAGGTGCAGTTCAAATAGTTCAAACTTCTCACTTCAACACTTTTCAAGCTGCAACTATATGTCCTCCTTTTCCCCATGGTACGCGAGCAGTTTCCTGAAATCAACCAAAAGTTGATACCAAACAACATGGATTCACTTCATATTGACCAACTATTTGTTAGTTATGATCTTGCCACTAAAACCCAACGGAGTTTTTTTTTTGATTCTATCTTTTTTCCTCTTGCTCTCCCCCCAACAAAAAAGGGGTGACCGAGCCATTCCCCCACCTTCGCGTCGAGGGAAACTAAAGACAACCACGCCTTCGAAAGGTGCGAAATGTCGGAGGATCCATGTATGGTATATTTCCCCTACAAAAAAATCCATACAAAAATCAACCATTCATGTAGGTAAACGATGCCATACACATGGATCCTATGGGAATGTGGTGAACATCCTTAAATTTACCTCCCTGACCAAAAAAAAGTCGAAGGAAGTGGGGCTGGATATAGGGTAGGTGAGTTGAGTGTAGACACATGTCGACAGGCCTGTAGGGTTACATCATACATCCCTTCATATGGGAAATGGTTGGCTGGGCCCCGAAAAAACCAACCCTGTCGACATGTGCAGCTGAGTTTTTGGGGGGATGGGGGGGATGATTTTTTGTTGGGGCATTTTGGAGGTTTGTGGAAGAGATCCCTTGTTTTTCCCGAGGTTCCAGGTGATTTGTTTTTGTTGTTGTCGGGTGGCTGGTCTGATTACTTTGGCCAGTTTGGAATTTCAGGTGGAAAACCCCCGTCCTTTCGCTGGCATTTTGTCGATCAACACTCAGTAGCCTATGGATTCTCCAGCATTTTTGTGGTTGAAGTGTAGCTTTTTAGAAGATCGCCATGTGATATGACAATTTCGGATAGAATGGCCACAACCCTTTCCTTTTTGTGGGTTTGGGTTGGGGGTGATTGCAAGAACATTTTCCACCCCATGTTCCTCCTTGCCCAGGCGTGGACACATCTTTGCCATGTTGGAGCGGGTGAGACGTGTGTGTTCACATCCACTCTGCTTGGCTCGTGGGCAATTCCCGGAGTCATGCAAGAAGATGCCAGTCTCCGAGCGTTCCTTGGTCAGAGGTGGCTGAATGCTTAGGGGGAGCTGCTTCTGTGAAGAGTTGCGGGGCCACCCCTCCTCCCACAATCATGGAAGTGGAAAATCAGCCTAAATGAAAGGAAATTAATATTGGAGGGACCCATTTTCCACTTCCATGATGGGAGGAAGGGTATAATCCTGGTGGATTTTCAAGTGATGACCAAAGTGAGTTTATCAGAGGTAATTAGTTAATCGATTGTTTCATGCTGGATGCTGTGCTAGCAGCAGTTATCTTGGGCCTACCCAAAGGGTCGATGATGCTGCTAACAGTATTGCCAGCAAGAACCCTTCAAGCCACACACTGCTCCAACAAGCCCATTCTTGACCTGAGATGGTGACGAGAATTTCCTGCAGAAAAATCAGTAAACATATCACTTAGTAGTACACCTGAATGGTCACACATCTTTTTTTTCCCTCCCCCTTCTCCCCAGCCTCAAGGTATCGAGTCCAGTGGAAAAACCACACGTTTGGTAGAGCTATTGGAGGTGCGGAAGGGGGCAATGATGGTAGGAAGGTTTCAGCGCCCGAAAAAGCCATGGCGAATCGGTGGATGGCAACTCAAATGCCATCCCTGAAACTAACATAATTACAGTCGCACCTGAAAATGGATGGTTGGAATACTAATTTCCTATTCGGGCCCGGTCTATTTTCAGAACCTTCTGCTGTTAGTTTTCGGGGAGGGTATTTTTTTGATTTTTACCCAGAAAATTGGGGAAGTAAGATGCCCATTTTGATGTATTTTTTCAATTGGGTTGGTTCAACAACCACCTATAGTAGATGTGTTTTTTGGTTACAAGTGGCAACATTTGTTCAAAACACCTTTAAGAAACCATTAGCATGCTTCAGTTGGAAAATCAACCCTACTAAATGAAAGGGAAACTAATATTTGGAGATACACCATGGTATGGATAACACCAATTTTCCACTGAACCATGACAGAAAGCTGGGAAAAAATTGATGCGATGAAAGTGGTAGGTGGGAAGCCCCGCAAGATTCCACATGCTTCAACCTGTAAGGAGCTGCTGCCGGCGAAGCAAAAGGCGGTGGTCTTTGCCACAAGAAAGGATGTCATTAGCGACCTGGAAGGCAAATGGTGGTGCTAGAGGGATTGAAGTTACCTCAGTGAACTGATATCTGTGGTTTTCAATCAATTTTTTAGTGGTGACAGCTTGACTGAACTTCACTCTTACTATTTTTTGGGGGGAAAATGGGTTGAAACTACCCACTGGATAGGTTTCGTCTCAAGGGATTGATCAACTTATTTGGGTAAAATATAAAAACCACATACCACCACCACCTGTGAAAATGGTAGTTTAATGATGCCTTCAGGCAATTGCATCTTGATCAAATATCAAAGTTCAAGTTGTAGAAGTATCACAGGCAATGCCCCACACTACAAGAAAAAATGTATGACCTTTTTACATGTCCCTGGGAAAAAGTGACACTCAAAAAAATCAACAAAATACTCTCCATACCCAAGATCCCCCTCTTGTTCAAAGTGTCCTGTCAATGGAGTTTCCTGGTTCCCTTAATAGGTGGTAGGTACCATATGATCACCCAATTGGCAATATATAAGTGGTATATAAGTGGTATATACTGCCAATTGGGCGATTATATGGTACCTACCACCTATTAAGGGAACCAGAAACAACCATTGAAAGTGTCCTGGGAAAAAAACACCAGGTGTTTTTGGTTGGCTGCCCTGCCGCTCCGCTGCTTTCCAAGGCGTGTTGAAAAAACTCCTCCAGGCGAAGTTTACTGCGACGGAAGTCCTGATCTTCACAGGAGATCTCTCCTTACAGGAGCTGAGGGCTGGTGGGGTTCCAAGGTATGGGTCTCTTTGTGTGTTTTTTTTTTTGTTGGGTGAAAAGTAGGTTGTTGTTGGATGAAAACATCATTATAACGAAGATTTATCTTTTGTCATTTCATGGGCTAAAACAATCAAATTCGTGATGATTCATGCCATGCCCAACTTGCTTTGATTTTCGACGTGCCATTCTTCTTCGATCCGCATCTTCAACTTCACATTGACAATTGGACATCATCAATCGCTTCAGTCTTATTAATCTCTCAACCCCGCAGTGTTTGTGAGATTCGGTTTTTTTTACATCTTCTCCTGACCCGTCCAGGCGCCCTGAAAGAGGGTGTGTGTTTTTTTTTCAGTTTTAGGTGTTTTTTTTAGGTCGGAGATTTTAAACAAAACCTGGTGACCGGAATGGCCAACACGAATGCGCGGCAACGCTGGAAATGAATCGATACTTTCACCAGATGGTATGATATGGTATGTGAGCTTACTTTTTAACGTGACATACATTGATTTTGTATGATTTTGTCGCCCTGGTGCCTTTGCCAAGGTTGTTTTTTTGGGGGTTTACGAAGTCACTTCTATGACCTACTTTGCTGGAAACTAGCAGCTAGCCCTTCCCAAGGTTTTCTTGGTGAAGACGACCTTGGGTTCCTGGAATTCATGACACTTCTACTCGAAAAGTGAGCTGAGTATGGTAGTTCAGCCTATCTTCAAGCGCAAGCTGCCGTTTTCTTATGAATTTTTTCTAAATCGAAATCCGGGGGAAAAATCGGTTTGGGCCCAGGGTGGGTCCATACCACCACCATGGATGAAAAGCCGCCCATGAACTTATGAACAAAATTTCAATGATAGGTATGTGGCCCTCTCCCAGTAAAAAGTGGCAAAGGTGAAGGTTGTATGGGGATCTCCTATGATTAAATATCATGTCATCCTGGTGGTGAACCGGAATCCTAGGAAGGGAAGAACCCCAAGGCAACACGAATGGGTCCCCAAAATGACGGCCTGAACGCGAGGAACGCAACGAGGTGGAGCAACGCTTTCAAAACGATCCACGGTACCAGATTCTTCTCATCACCGTGCAGCCACTTGGAGAGCAATTAGAGGCGATTCAAGCCGAGGACAAACGGGTAGGTCTGTAGGATTTCGATTGTTTTGATGATAGAGTGGAAGAGAAAAGATACAATTATGAGGTGTTGAAATGCTAATGATGAGCGTCGTTAATTTTTGGTGGTTCAGAAGAAATTGCCTGCACTCATTGATGTCGCAAATATATGTAAATGTACATGTATGCCATACTGGACTTGTAAGTATAGTCTAGTTAATAATCATGGTTAATGATTAGTAAGTCCCGTTTCAGTAGGGTTGTGGGACCCCTTCCAAATGGCTTTTTAAACATGGCTTTTAGCCCATGTAGCTGATCCTGTCCTAACCACTTACATACATCCACTGGGATGATCCTCCAAGTAGGTTCCAGGTTGGGGGTTGCAGTTTTTTGGTTCCCCAAGATGTGGTGGCATCGGCTTGAACTTGACGGCGGCCAATCATGTGATTCACTTTGATCGCTGCTACAATCCTGCGAAGGAAGCACAGGTTGGGAGGGGTTGGGAGGTGTTGGAGGAGGGGTTGGGTCTGAGTTTGCCACCCCCCCCCCCCCGAAGTTGAAGATTGAACATCAGCACCTGGAAAAAAGAAAAATATGGGTCCCCTACAAGCGTTATAAATGGAGTGATGGGGTTCCCTATAAAATGGCCTTACATAAATATGTAACTGGGGTTATTTTATCTTATTTCACCCCGAAATCAGTGGAGTTACAAACCCACTATTCTAACTGGTTCTCCAGGGCCCACCTTGTTTAGAAACCATCATGTCTTCGGGTTCCATTCGCTCTACTTCGGGGTGTTCTGAGTAACCACCCTTGGGAGGGGACCAACCAAACCTCCATCATTTTTGGGCTTCCATGTTGGATCTACCCCACCCCAACCATTAACTGTCGCTTCAATACAGGTTTAGGGTGGGATTCCCAAGCCCTAAAAAATGTAATCCTGAAATCTTGGCTGGTGTAAATATGCAATATGCACGTTCCATGCTCGTTTTTTGGAGTGCATTTTGGTGTGAAAGGGGTAACAAATCTCACTCGCTTAGGAAAAAAATCCAACATGCACAAGGCGACTGATCGTTGCCATCGCCTGGGACAAAAGCGCGCTGTTGCTTGGAGGATGGAGAAATTTGCAGCTGCAAAACCTAGTGAACAGGTAGAGCTTTAAAAAAAATAGCTAGTAAAACTCTCACTGACAGGTTTTTTTTGTAAAATGAAAGTTTCAATGGTCACCATTTGGAAGAAATTGGGCTCACCAGTTGAGATACTTTTGTTTTTTTGCATAAAACCCTCCCTGAAACTAACAGCGAGTAAAGTCTCTGAAAATTGCAGTGGTTGGAAGATGAAGACTTTCCCTTTTTTCGGGGAATTTAAGCCTATTTTCGTGGGCTATGTTGGTTTCAGGGAGCGTAACCCCACTGAGAATGTACCATCCCCGAATCTAATTTTTTTTTGCAGCTGAAACACAGCAGTTGGAAGGATTTGCCCTGCTGAATAGGTGTGAGCTGTCAGTTTTTTTTGGGAGTGTACAAAAGCTGAAAAGTAATGATATCGAGTTGTGTTCTTTGTTCTTTATTATTTACTACTTCTTGTTTATCATTTATAATGGGAATAACAATAAGAATGATTTTAATGATAACAATAGTAATGATTATATGTATGTATGTGTGTGTAGACAGAGGTATATATTGGGGGTTGCCAAAGCCTTGTAACAACTGGTACATAATCTATGTGGCATTTTGTATGAAGGGAACTGTATGAACCTTCAATATCGACTGTTACATGTATTCTTCCACTTGCGGAGACATCTCTACTGAAGCAGGGGGATTTTGGTCTTCCAGGTATATTTAGAAATGTTGTGGACATCATTTGATGCCGACATGGTTTGATCCCATCACCAAATGCTCACTCCCTGCAGTGTTCAACAGTTCGCCCCTAAAAATGTACCCATCGCAAAACGGAACAAAACGTAGTCATGGAAGTGCAAAGGGGCTGTGTTTGAAAGGTAGCTACTATTGAAGGGACCCATTCTTCACTTCCTTGATTATGGGAAGGGTATGTCAAACTCCTGAGGTTTAAAAATCATTGGGCTGAAAACCCGCTTATGGCTCATGCCGTTCCAGGACACAGAGAAGCTATTTGTTTTATCGAGGCATTTTCAAGATTGAAAGATCTCAATGTCTTCAAGGGTTCACAACTAAGTCTAGATCATATGGCAAAACCATTGCCTTTACCCTCCGGTAAACTAACATGGTAAATACCATCAAAATGATGGATTTTCCATGGCTATGTCAGTTTACCGGAAGTGTAGCATGGTGTGAATCTCCCGAAATCTCCCTCAAAATTGTGTTCAGAAGTTGGGATCTACTCCCCACCTAGGGATTCCAGGGATTCCACCAGGATGACGACTCACATTTTTATCCATCAAAAATTGAATGGGACCGAATCCCAACGGACCCCTAAGTAAGGTGCTAGAGATATTAGATATATACTCAGGTTTAGGGGTCCGTTCAGTGGGTCCTGTTGGAGATTTCTTGGATTTTAGGGATGATTGCGAATCCCAACTTAAACCTTCATTTCTATCCTGTAGATCCAAGTCAGAGGAGCAATGCTGGTTGTTTAGGTTATATAGGGGAGGATACTACCCAGTTATATAGGGACTATAACAAGCCAATAAGCCATTATATGGATCCCTATCAAACAACCAGTTTCATAGAAAGTAAGAAGTTTTTTTTTGTTTTTTTGTTTTCGTGGCTCCTATGATTTTTTATGTTTTTTGTCTTTGCCGGGGTTCGTTTGCCGGTTTTGCCTGAGGTGTGCGTACATCGTTTGATCACGGAGGGGACTTATGAAGAGCAGCTTGAGAAGATCATGGCCAGGAAGCAAGATCTATCATCCCTCACGGTGGGGGGTCCCCTTTTGCGCTTGGAAAGAGGAGGGTATTGGGAGTATGAAAAAAGAATGGGGCTTCTGGTGCTCCAGAGTACATTCTTTTGGTCATCTTTTGGCCAAGATGACATGACTACAAGATCAGAGATTCTGGCAGAAGTATACTATAGGGCTTAGCGTTTATGATGTCATTAGCCATGGATGGTGGTTTATGATGGTTTATGGTGGTTGGCCATGCGCAGTTTGAGTTTGTTTTTATTGCTGCGGGATTTTGGATAGAGCTGTGTGACACCTTATCATTGTTTTCCCTTGTCCACCATCAGATCTGTGAGCTTATACCACCAACTCATCTTTTTTTTTTTTGTGTGTGTGTGTGTGTGTGTGTGGCGTTGAAGCATTATCACACCACATGAACAATGGCTAAAAACCCCTGCTTGCGTATAGTTGTATAGGGAATGAACTAGTACCATGTATATATGGTTTGTAAAAAAAACCACTACGTGGATCCTTATTAACCCCACCAGGATTTCATGAATTATCACAAGGGTTTTGATTTCTGCTTTAAAAGCATCACTAGTTTAACACCACGTTTTCACCCACACGATCTTTGGGAAGAGATCTTGACCTTGACTGCCTTGCCTTTCAGGTGTCCAGGGCGGAAGATTGGATTGCCGATTATACCGATGAGGTGGGGGAAATCTCTTTTGTCCCTTTGTTGAATTATATAAATTATGTATATATATATATATATGCATATATGATGCCCTCAACTTTGGGAAGGATATAATCATTATATATACTACTAATTAGTACTGTAGATATGACACGCATATCTTTTAATAGACACTACATAATTATATCTAATATATGAATGTATCCCAGAAAACAATAAGTTGAGAGGGCATCATCCACTCAACTGTGCCATCATGTGCCATGATGTTGCGACAGGATATATGTATTTTTTCCTGTTGTCAAAGTTTCAAAGTCACCCCAGTTTCGTTGGGTCCAGAAGGGGAAGCAGACAGAGCTCCCAAGTCACAAGTCCTGATTCTATACAGCTTTTCTTGGAGTCAGGAGTTAGCAAATGACCCACCAAAGTTCCTTAGTCTTCTAAAACATCGGTCTAAAGGCCAGAAGCCCAGGCCCACCGGGTCCGGTCAGAACGAAGGTGTTTGTGGGCTTGACCGGATTTTTTTTGGGGTCGCACCGTACCCTCAAACACACATCGATATCATCCATATCTCCTCGCCTTCGACGTCGAGGCGTTGTTCGACCTCTTCATGTTGCGCACGGGCAGCGGCGCGTCCCGGCGTCCGGCAGTTCCATTGGTGACCCCTCCCAGGAGAGATTCGACAACCGGGCAGGTGGGTGGAAATGAAACCTTTATGGCCTGGGGAAGGGTCCGAAACTTCTTGGTGAGTTTGAACTACACTAAACTCTTGATTTTTTAAATGATTTTTTGAGGGAAGGATTATTGGACTGATCCTTTTGATATATTTGTGTGTATGTAGATACTGTATATATATATATATTTACATATGTGTATATGTTTGTCTGTTTGTAGGTATACATATGCTTATAGCATGGAAGCAAATCGTGGTACACATGTGTGCCCAGTTGCCCTTTGAAAGTAGAGAATGAAGGTTTATAGTTACTGGGCTTATTAAGAATCAGTGCTGCCTCAAATGAAAGTGGTTTTGGATGCCTCTAAACATGAGAAACTACACTATTCACATCTATTCACTGTAAGTTTATCTCATGATTTTATAGATGGTATCGGGAAAAAATGAGAGAACTGCGAGTTCGTAATCAAAAGGCCCCCAAAAAATACACTCGCCCAAAACACGTGTGTTCATCTTGGGTGGGCCAAGTCACCAGCATTTCCGGGTGGCCAGGACCGTGGGAGCCCACGGCCCTCCAATCACCCCAAGCAAGCGCGCCGCACCTTCGAATCCCACGATGCTCGGGGCATCGCCCAAGAAGAGGGCCAAGTGATGGCAGCTGGGCATTGCACAGTGCGCCTTGGGTCTAATGGGGATGGGGGGTACTTGGAGGATCATCCCAGTTAGTAAGTGCTTAAGAACCATGGTTCGTAAGTCCCCTAAATGGGGTTATTCCCCTTCCAAATGGCCTAAATGGCTTATAAATAGGGGTTACTAACCACTTACTAAATGGGATGATCCTCCAAGTAACGCACCTTAACTTGGGAACCCCGTTTGGGGGAGCTTTAATGGAAGCATTTCAGGGAAACACTGTTTGGGAAGTTTGGGAACCACCGTTTTTGGGAAGGCCGAAAATTGTGGAGATTGGGTTGCAGATGGGATGGAAAATTTTGGACCTCCGAAATCAAGATGTGCAGTTTTTTTTGAAAGATTTTTTGTGGGAAAAAACCGTTTGATACTGAAACTAAGGGTTCAATGATTGTGACGTTGACAGTTTCTTCTTCTCGATTTGGTTGGGTTCAACCACCAAGTCATAGTGATTTTGGACTTTGTAGGGGAATACTCCTAAGGTTCTTAGTAACCCCATTGAGCCACACAAAGCTTCTAAGGCCGCTTAGGGGGTTGATCAACATACCCAGTAAAAAGGTCAACTTGACTCCCTCAAACTAACCGAAAAAACATCGACCCAGTTTCACCAGTTTCTTGGTTCAAGATGTAAACTTGTGGGGGGGTGTATATCTATTATGTTTTTCTTCACCATGTGAAGCTTAGACTTCATCTTAGTGTTGCTGTCGATCAAACCTGCAGGTTTGGGGGCGAAGAAGAGCTATGTTCACTTACTGTCTTCCTGTAAGATTTATAGCAATATTTGCATATATTGCCATATATCCTCGGAAAAGTAAAAGCGACTTGTACCGGACCTCACTGTTAAATGCTACTTTATAGTTTTTGGCTGGAAGCAAGTTGTCGATTCAAGATCAGACTTCGATTTTCTTCATTTTTTTTTCAAACCGATCTTCCACTCAGGAAGGAAACGTTGGGGAGCAACGTGGGTAGATCATCTGAATGGGGAAGCGGATGGTTGTCTTCGTTGTCATGGGCGTGTCCCATGTGTTGGGGACCCTAGGCAAGGTGGAATACCGAGGCTTTGCCCCCATGGTGGTAAATTTTTAGAATTTGCGGCTGGTCAACCTACCCTCCTAATGTACCTCCCCTCACCCCGGGAAATAAGGCTAAGGGCTTATTAACCACTGGTTTCCCTAACTAAGGCCTCATTAAACCCTAATTTCGGGGGGGGGTACGTCAGGAGTATGATAAGCTCTCAATCTGTTTAGTAACGTTCTTTTTGAGATTAATCATCACTATCCAGTGTTGGTCTACTCCCTTAACCCTGAACTGGTTGTGAATGCAACCAGTGAAACCGGAGACATGTTCGAAAAAGTTCCGAAGGTTTGTTCAGCATCTCGCCGTGGGACTCCGGGATACACCCAAAGGATCATACAACAAAAGGGAAGGCTCAGCATTTTCTGGGGTGCGCCCTGCTTTGTCATGCCTCTCTTCCAATCTGCCTTGTGCTAGGGTTTGGCGTGTGTGGTGTATGTGTCGCGCCGTTCCGGAACGGTTTTGGAAGCGACCCAATAAATTCGGCAGTTGAAACTTTCGGTAAACATCAACCACCAGGTTGCTATGATAACACTTTTGATGGAGGCAGAGATGTCCCTGGGTATTTTGGGTTCCCAAAATTTGAAAATTTGGGATGGTTTTTCCAAAAATTTGCTGGATGATGATACATCTTGAAGTGGTTGTATGAAGTTGTATGATTGTTTCCATGTGATGAAGATAGCTCGGGTTGCATTAAAGCACCTGGTGCGGGGTGTTCATGGTTCCAACCAGTGTGTTATGTGCACCTAAAATGCCGACTTTTGGGGGCGTTTCCCAATAGAGCCGCCGGCGCGGGAAAAACAAATTGAATCCTGGCAGATTTCGAAAGAATTGCGCGGTGATGGATGGAATTTGCTGAAGAATCGCTGACCTGCAAAATGATTTTACCATTCTTGTCCAGGAATGGCGAAAAAGATTGCGATGACACGTTCAAAACGGGTGCCATTTTGATGGGAGCAATTTTTTGAAAAACTGCCGGGCGAAAAAATCATAGATTTCTGAGGTCGAAATGAAGTTGAAAACCGATCTTTCGGCGTTTTAGGTCAGTGAAACTGTGTCAACGTTGTTGTTTCTTTGCGGTCCTGATGCTTGAGCTAAAAGAATTCGATTGCCAGTCTTCGAGTTCATTTGACCACGAATTTCTTAGACCAAATTTGAACATCTGCAACTTTTCCCATCGCAGATGGCGAAGTGTCCGGAAGTGGCCGAGAAAAAAAAAACAGCTTTCGATTTTTGGGCTGGTGTGGGGATTTCCCCCAAAATCATCATTTTTAGTAGGATTTTCCTATGGTTGTTGGGTACCACCATTTTAGGAAACCATTTCATGCCAATTTTTGAGGATTGGCTGTGACTGGCTTCGGAAATTGGGGGTTTTTGGTGGGGGAACCCCGTCCCGAAAAAAATCCCAGGTCTAGATCTGAGCCCCTCAAGTTGTTTTGGAGATCTTTTGGGAGAAAAGTGGACCTGGAATTGAGGCAACAAAAACATGGGAATTTGTGGCCCTAAAAATATTTTTTTGATTTTTTTTTGCCTTCAAAATTTCCTCCCAGAAAATACAAGGAATTGACATTTACCTTGGGCCTTGAATCATACATGGGCAGTTTGTCATTCTGCCCAAAAAAAGTTTGGGTTTTTTTACCAAAGGCTGTGGAAAAAATCGTGGTTCTTTGGTAAAAAGGCAGTTTTGTGTGCTTCAAAAACCCAAACTTCTTTGAAAAATCCTTTTGAGCTTTGTGTGCTTCAAAAATCCTGGTTCTCATCTGCTCCCCGAGATGATATGGTATATAATACATATGTTCAGTGTACATTTATATACATATATGAAAAACTGTATGAAACAGTGGAGACATGGATGTCTTTCTTACATTTTATCACTGAATCGCAGACTGGAGATTTGAAGATCTTGATTTGCTGGCAAGTGAGTTGGCCCAAAGGTCTAAGTTGTACTGAAGACTTAAGGCAACATGAAAGTCAGTCATATTAAGTCTGTCATGAGTCGGTAACTGGATCTGTAAATTTGGAGAGCAGAAGGAGTTCGCTTTTGTCATATGTTTTTGTAGTTGTTTCATTGCTTCAGTCTAAGAGAACCCCAACATACCCCCGGAGCATACCCCAGGCCTCCCAACCCCCAAATGAAAGGAATTCCTTCATAAACTGTTGGTTCTGGGTCTGGGGTATGTTCCAGGGGTATGTTGGAAAATTCTTAGATTCAGAGCATGGAATCGCAGGTAAGTCGTCAGGTGAGGTTTGGATTGGTTTTTCGCCCGGGAAATCCCATGTCCAGCCCGTGCCCGGAGGAGCCGGAGGACGGGACCCTACATCATGCGGTTTATGAAAGATGAGTCGTCAGTGGGGTTTCACCCTCCCGAAGTTTAACAGTTCGCCCGGCTGAAAAGTTACTAATTATCCCAGAAAGGAAATTCAAGTAGTCTTCAAAGTGTCATTTTTCGGGGGCAAGCTGTTAAACTTCGGGGTTGTATACAATTGAAAGGTAGACCAACGTCACCAAGCATTATTGTTTGATGTGCCAAGGCAGATTCAATTACCATTCTCAACAACGAGTCGGAAAAAACGCCTATGTTTCAAACGATTTCAAACGTCTTTGGACGACAAAAGGGTAGAAAAAAATGGGGGTTTCCTAAAATTGTGATACCCCCAAATCATCCATTTTAATATGGCTTTCCATTATAAACCATCCATTTTGGGGTACCCCTATTTTTGGAAACACCCATATATATGTCACATGTCGCATAAGATGGCTGCATAACTCCAAAAACGTCGATAATCTCAAGCTGAGGCTTGTCAGGAATGCTTCAAGCCTTCAAAAAAGCTTCAATGTACCCCACGTGTACCAACAAAACCCCTCCGGTAAACTAACGATGGGATACGATGGAAAATCCGTACCTATTGGAAAACGCTCAATGGATTTCCATTGCAAACTGTCCAATCTTTACAGAAAAAAACTACCCGCGCATTCTTTGAGTCGCCATGCAGCAGTGGACTTGCGGTCCTGCGGTGTTGCCACATTTGACGGATGAAGAGATCAAGCACAACTTGAGCTTTGGACATCAGAACTTGGGGGTGCTTCAGGTCTGGAGTGATCCTGGAATTTTTGGAATTTTAATGGTTTGAAGATGTTTGAAGAGAATTTTCCTTTCAAAACTTTTGGGGTTCCATGTTTTTAAGGATGTGGTTTCATCTTGGGTTCATCTTTCCCCTGGCCGGGTGAAGTTCTGTTCCATTTCATCACATTTCCTTTGTTTTTTGGGAGTTCGACAAGATACCTTGAGTCAAGCTGAGAGGCAATGTTAAATTTTCCAGATACCACACCCGAAAACTAACCGCTAGACTCTGAAGCCGTCGCCCTCAGTTTCAGAGGAAAATCGACAACAACCATCACTTTTAGGTTTAACCTGTTAGTTTTCGGGAGGGTATCATTTTGGAACTTCCAACCTCGGCGGACCGCCAGGTCGTCACAGCTCATCTCACCAGTGATGCGTCCTGGCTTGGTCGAGATGCTGCCGAAGTGAAAGCTAAGCTGGTGGAGGTGCTAATCAACTACCGCTCTTCCGGGCTGCCGGCCAATGCACCCGAAAAGTCACCAGTGTTCCAAGCGATGTGCGACCATGCGGCATTGCCCATGCCCCAGGAGGGTTTCAAGGGCACCAAGAAGAGATTGACAGATTTGCAGCTGGAGTACTTGATGGATGAAATGCGAGGTTTTCCGGAGATTGGGGAAGAGGTCGAAGACCTGCAAAAGAAACTTGATGGCATTTGTTGGGTCCTGCCCCCACATTGCCAGTGGTAAAACAATCTGTTCATCTTGAGTAAACCCCCAATATTAACCTTCAGAAGCCACACTGTTAGTGGGTTGGGGCAGCACCCAAGGTATTTGTTGTGAACTTTTTAGGGAAGATTGAATATGTTTTCCATTTTCTCCATTTTTCTCCCATGACGACAGGAAGTGTCATGTGACCATTTGTGGCTCGGGCGTCCATGGCATTAGTGTGGCGTTACGCTGCCAAAGACAAGGCATTCCCTACACCATTTTGGAGCGTGACACCGACCTTAGTGGCACTTGGCACCAAAACATTTACCCAGGCACTTGGGTCGGATTGATGGGGGGCCATGGTACTTGACGGGGAAGATGTGTTTAATAAGTACTTAAAGGTGACCTGAATAGTAAGTAGAGGTTGTAACCGGGATGATGTCATCTCTATTTTTGTGGGTTTTTATGTCCGCTGACTAGGGTTATAAACCCACATGACTAACTAGTTACCCGCCGTATCTTGAACCTTTAAGTAGGTACCCAACTCCCCTTGAAGTTTTTAATCCTGCCAGGAGTGCGCTGTGATACGCCATCCATCACTTATTCCTTCTCTTCGGATCCCAATCCCAATTGGAAGTACTACTTTGCATATGGTCCAGAGGTCAAAGAGTATCTCAAGAACTTGTGCGACAGGTATGGCATCACCCAGAATGTTGTGACCGAAGCAACTGTGGAGAGTGCAACATTTGATGAGAACAGCAGCATGTGGCAGGTGAAATATCACAAAGATAGGGAGGTGAAGTTCATAGATTCCAATGTCTTTGTTGCGGCCGTGGGACAGTTGAGCAACCCCTTCATCCCGAAAATTCCCGGACAGGAACTTTTTGAGGGCCAAGCTTGTCATACCGCTCGCTTCATCAGAGACTTGGACTTCACTGGCAAGAATGTGGTGGTCATGGGCACGGGTGCCTCAGCTATGGGCATTTGTCCTGAGATCCAAAAAGTGGCGAAGCATTTGACCATTTTCCAGGGTACTCCGCAGTGGTATGTGGAGATTCCCAACCACAAGGTTGAAATCAGCCCTGAAGAACAGTGCTGCATGCGATTTGTCCCTTTCTATGAACGCTGGTATCGCTTTCAAACTCTCCGGCAGATCTTGGCTTCCTATGTCGATGTCTTGACTTCGGGATCCGAGGCGAATACGATGCTGGAAGAGGAGGGGAAAATGCCCTTTTGAAACCACCAAAAAGCCAGTCAAATTATGTTGCGAACTCACCCGACCTCACTGGAAGTGAAGGTTTAAGTTTATAATTTATAATAGGGATACCACTTATTTCAATTTACTTCAGGGATTTGGATGGAGGGATGGGGGTTGGTGAAATATAATAATAATCTGACCAGATTATATACCACTTCGTCGTACCAGGGCCGATCGTGGTCATATTCATAAGGCCTACCAGGTGGTTTGGGAACCAAAATCCAAGAGGAGTTGACGAAGTACATCAAGAGGAAGGTGAATTTTCGCCCTGATCTAGTGGAGAAGATGGTGCCAAAGTATCCGCCCATTTGCACTCGCATGCTGGTGGACAACAACTGGTGCACCATGATGTTGGAAGAGAATGTGACTTTGATCAATAGTCGAGCAAAAGAGATCGGAAAAAACGAGGTCTTTGGACCAAATGGAGAAGCTGTTCCGGCAGATGTCATCATCTATGCTACGGGTTTCCAATCAACCCGCTTCTGTACTGCATCTTTGAAGGTCTTTGGCAAAGGTGGGGTGGAGCTTTCAGAGGATTGGGGATTGGAACCTACCGCCTATTTGGGCTTGACAAGGCCCAACTTCCCTAATTTCTTCATGACCTACGGCCCCAACACCAATGTCAGCTCAGGGGGCAGCATCATTTGGTGTGCGGAAATTGCAGGTCGCTACATTGGCGAATGTGTGGCCAGCATGCTGCGCAAAGGATACAAAGAGTTGGCCGTAAAGCACGAAGTCCATGATGAGTACAATCACTACCTCACCCAGGCAGGGTTCAGTTCTCCATGAATCTTGAATACCCCGGAGTTTGTCTAAAACCTAGGGAGGGATCATTTGGTCACACCCCTGAATACTAACAGTTTTCACCTGAAAATGATGGCCCGTGATATTTACTCTCCTTAGTAGCAGGGGCAACCTGTTAGTTTTCAGAGATGTGCGTACGCCCGAAAACTAACATGTAACCCAAAGCCATGATGCTTTTGAAGACGATTTTCCGTGGTGATTTTCAGGTCTAGGGTTATATCATCCCATCCCCTGGGTAAAGCTAAAACCCCCCAGGAGTTGAAGTGGACTGCTTGGGACGACCAACGGTGCGTGTCCTGGTACAAGAGTGGCAAGTTCGGCAAGGTGACCAATAATTTGCCTATGGGACTTGAGGAATTCTGGGCCAGGACCAGAGTTAACTTGGAGGACTTCAACAAGAAATGAGGGGGACATACTGTTGATGGACGAAATCCCAAACAACCATCTGGGATGGTTAAAACCCTATAAATAATGGGATAATCATCATCCTTGGTGGTTTTTTGGATTTTGTCCATCAACAGTAGGGGGAAAAGTTTGCCAAAGATGCAACCCCTTTGTTTTAAAAACTTTTGAAAAATTTTGCCGCTGTTTTCGAGGGTTGTTTGCGGCCCCGAAATTGTGGCCAAAGTTTTGCCTTGGGGGCTTGCTGGCCGGATCATGAATCTTGTACAGCTGGCCGCACATGACCCGCATACGGTTTTATGTTTTAAGGCGTTCAGCGGCGGTTCTGCGCCACATATTGCGATGAAAAGCTGGCAGTTTGGGGTTATAGGGCACGATCGCAAATCCGCGCACCATTGGGTGTTGAGACCCACAGGGTAAGGGTCCCACGCTACTCGCAACTGATAAATAACCTCCGTACTTGCAAGTCATGAGTCATGCTGAAAAGTGAATGTGTGTTCCGGTGTTGTGGGGAATCATTGTGCTAGGACATGGCACCTCGACTTCGGGCTTCACCTTTGAATTTGTCAAGTGACTTCTCCTCAAAGGATTCGACCGATATTCAGAAACGGAAGCATCTCTCGTCTCTGTAACCGTGCAATATGATTCACATCAACACTACCAGAGAGGCAACTATAGAATTGATTTGTATCTATAGATTCACAGGATCGTGATACTAACATATACTTAATTTTGTTTGTACAATTTGTGGAAGATCTAGAACACAGACGTGATATGCAACCTGGGCGAACCAGCCAAAAGGATCCAAAAGGAGAATTTTAGGCGGGTGCAGGAGTTGCACGTCCCCCCAAGGGGTTGGTGAACTAGTTTCTTTTTTATTGCTCATTGATTTAGCCAGTTGCCAAAGGCACGCGTTGGCCAAGCGTCAGGGGGCTTGTGTCTTCCAAAAGAAACGCGAATGATGCAGAGCTTTCAACAGTGTGCGGTCAAGCGGAAAACGTTACCATATTCCGTGTGCATTGATGGGTGGAATTTGCTGAAGAATCGCGACTTGCAAAATGATTTTACCATTTTTTCCAGGAATGGCGAAAAGAATGCGATGACATGTTCAAAAGGGGTGCCATCTTGATGGGAGCAATTTTTTGAAAAACTGCCGGGCGAAAAATCATAGATTTCTGAGGTCGAAATGAAGTTGAAAACAGACCTTTCGGCGTTTTAGGTCAGTGAAACTGTGTCAACGTTGTTGTTTCTGCGGTCCTGATGCTTGAGCTAAAAGAATTCGATTGCAAGTCTTCAAGTTCATTTGACCACGAATTTCTTAGACCAAATTTGAACATCTGCAACTTTTCCCATCGCAGATGGCGAAGTGTCCGGAAGTGGCCAAGCAAAAACAGCAACAGCCTTCGATTTTTCGGCATGTGTGGGCCATTTGGGTGTTTCCTTAAATGGTGGTACCCCCAAAGCATCCCAAAATGATCATTTTTAGTAGGTTTCCCATGCTTGTTGGGTACCACCTTTTTTTAGGAAGTTCCTCCATTTAAAAATGCCAATTTCGGAGGAGACTGGCTTCAGAAAAATTGGGGGGGGGGAAGGTGGATTTTCCAAGGTCCCGAATCCCGAAAAAAAAACTGGAAATCTCCCAGGGCTGGATCTGAAGAATTTGGGCAACTTTTTCCAACCCTCTGCAAGTTCCCGTTGGAGTTTTTGGTCTTCTGAAGGGGACTTTTTTTTTTGGGGAGAAAAACTGGACCTGAAAAATTGAGGCAACAAAAAAACATGGGAACTTATTTGGCCGCCTTCAATTCCATCGCCTTCAAAAATGTCCTCCCGGAAAAGACCAGGAATTGACTTTACCTTGGAATTGAATCATACATTGAGCGCGACGGTCATTCTGCCTGATTTTTTTTTGGGGTTTTGTTTACCAAAGGCTGTGGGAAAAAAATCGTGTGCGCTTCAAAAATTTCCTGGTTCTCATCTACTGCCCGAGATGAAGTTAGCAGCTTTTTTGGCTCTCGGAGGCCTTTTTTTTCCTAGGCCTTTTTTTAAAAAATCAATTCTCTTCATTTTTTTTCATCCGGGCATATGGCATTATGGGAGCCCGGGTGGAGGTGGGTTGGAAACATATGTATCATGTATATATACCATCCCCCCAATAAAGAGAACACCTGAAAAAAAGCCTTCCTGAAAAGGAAAGTAGCTTTTCCCAACCACCATTTTTTTAGAGGCAAGTTCATTGTAAACACTTCCGGAGCAGCTGTTGCGTGTTTTTTTTGAACCTAAATGACTCATGAGATGTATCCATGAATGGTCTCACTTAGCAATCTTCCAGAGACAATGCCAACTTTTTTTTTTTTGGGGGGGGAGGGTCCCAATTTACACCACTTATTTCCAAACAAATTGGAACGATTTCCAACCTAGGTGGAACGATTTTCAAGCATTTCCCCTAGAAATTGTGGGAAATGATGCCACCCAGGTTAGCTCAAACCACCAAGAAGAGAAACTCCTTTGAAGCAAAACCCCATGCCTTTTGGGGGCCAAGCACCGCGAGCTGTGTGCTACATGGCTGACGAAGATTTTCAAGGATTCCAGGCTGGGTTGGCCAGGCTGGCCAGGTTGGCTTGGTGAAGACAATGAAGATAGCTTCAAAAGACATTGAACACTAAGAATCGCTAGTCAGTCTCTTGTTGTCATTTAATGGTGGAGTGTCTCTATTTTTTTGAACACTATACTGAAGTTAGGGAAGTAGGACTTCAGACAACAAGACTCATCCAGAATCCGTTGGGTTGTGTCCACTCCAGCAATAGTCAGAAGCAAAAAGATATCGCCTGCCCCAAACAAGCCATGATTGTGATGGTTTCTGTGGTCACTAGTGCCGGGATCGGGGAGGACAACCCAAGATATATTATGTATCGTTCCTTGCCTTTTTGGTTTGTTCATCTTTCGTATACTTTTTGGCCTTATTGGGATGGGTGACAAAACCAAAGAATCCATGTTTCCAGATCAAGAGGGTTTGGTAGATCTTCCTATTGGTTTCTCTGTTGGGTCCAGGCGAGTGACCCATCATGCGGCCGTACAGCTTTTTCCTGCTCTGCTCCTCGGCCTTTCGTTTTTTTTTCTTCAAATTTGTGACCCCCCAAAAGGTTGGTGACCGGCGAAAGATGTTTTTCGTGGAAAAATATCGGGTCATATTATAGCGACCTCACACGACCTCACCCCAAAAAAGGTAGCTAAGGAAGGAAAACATGGGAATACTATATGGATCTACTCCCGCAGCCAGGATTCCAGTCACCACCAGGATATGCGTTTCATCTTTACGTCTTGGTTCCCAGAGCGAAATCTTGGTTTAGATCCAAGGTTAGCATCCTTTAGAAATTGTCTGAACAGGAACAGTGACATGATTGGATTTTTTTTTGGGGCGCCATGATTGTTGAAACCCAAGAAGTTCGAGAGAGAAACGGATGATTCACCATTTGGTGTCATCAGATTTGCCAAGGAGGTAATCTTGTGTTTTTTTTGGTGACTTCGAGAGGTGGGGGGGTTTCAGGTGTCCCAAATTCAGAGCTAGCTATTCGAACGACTCTAATATGGGCTCAAAAAGCTCAAGTGACTATGGTACCAGGTGCCAGGCACCAGTTTTGGATCACAGAAGCAACAAGGTTTCTGACCCATGGAGGCTTTTTTGATAGGCCCTGGTACAACCGAGCTGTCACCCTTTGTTTTGTGACATGGGCCTTGGTGGCATTTTCTGACTCAGCCCATGGCTAACCTTGAAACTTTTGGGGATTACACTTTTAGTAGGCGCCACGCCTTTAGTTGACTTCCACGTTTGTGATTTGTTTGCATCCGCAGCCGTTTTTTGTTGTTTTTGGATTAGTTGACAATAGGATGTGAGCCGTAGTAAAGTTGCATTGTGAACATGGAGATTCTGCATTTATCAAATAATTGATGTTGTTGCCACATGCCACATGTTTATTCAATGATATGCAGTGTCATGTTCAGAGGCATTTTATTGAAGAAGCAAACTTGTTTGTAGTCAAGGTCAAGCATGACCAAACGGGGCAATGGCCCACCACATGCTGGCGTAGCATCTTGTGTGCTCGCGCAAGGAACGTCATCACATCCCCACCCCCCCACCCCACCCAACCCACCCCAACCCATGTCTTGCTTAACATGTGCAAACGGGTGCACAAAGAAAAACAAAAACAATGTTGCGTAGCATCTCACATGTGTGCTCGCGCAAGGAACATCATCACATCCCCACCCCCCCACCCCCACCCAACCCACCCCAACCCATGTCTTGCTTAACATGTGCAAACGGGTGCACAAAGAAAAAAGAAAGAAAAAAAGGCGAACTAATCCACGTGCACAAAACGCTCCACACAAATGATTTCTGAAGATGACCATGTTCCAAACACAAAAATGATGGCCCTCGCAAGAAAAATTACAATGCAATTTGTAGAAAAATGCATTCCAAGTAAAAATTGGCATCGTAATTACAGTGCTTTCGACGTTTCTACGCTTGCGCATGCCCGCAATTCCAGTGGGTGAAATATGAAAGGAGGGGTTTTGCGGATGTCGTCTGAAGGCGTGGTACCTTTTAGTAGAGAGTTTAAAACGAGGTTTCAACGCTTATTTTAAGGTCATTTGACTACAGAAATTTTATGCACACCTTAACAAGAGAGGGGTCAAAATTATAGATGGCATCCTTTTGAAGAGGCTATGACGGGCTATGATTGCATTCATTCGAAGCCACTAGTCACTCGAAAATTGTGACGGATTTTTGGAGGTGATTTAGTTGATATATAGGGGATCATACTGCCTATTTGAATGGGGCTTCTAATAAGCTAGTAGCGTATAAGGGATCCAACCCATGGACGTATCTTCACATTTTTTTACAAAGAAGAAAATGACAAAAGGAATCTCCAATGCCATCCCCCCCCCAAGAAATAAGGCCCCAAGACCCATAATTAAGGGACAAATCAGGCTTTATTTTCTTGGGGGTAGCCTTGGAAAAGGGTTCTTGGATTCCCATGAAGCCGGGTTCCTGCCTACCCAACCAGCTTTTTTCCCTTGAAAATTGTGGCCTGGCGTATTTTCAGGGGCAAAATTAGTTGTAGGGAGTGTAGACCTCCCAAAATTTTGATACCAAAAAACACCAAAACGGAGGCATACATATCATTTACCATATCAACTGAAGCAGGTGGTGAAACATCAACATGAAACCCCAGGAAGTTTTCCAAGGTCACCTTTTTTGCAATGAAAAAAACCTGGTTTCCTTTCGGTTGTAATATGGTTGTATTATGGGGGGTAATAAGTTAGACTACCCTTTGGTCATATGTTTTTTTTTATATATGCCCATTATTGGAATCCTTATTGAAACACCCAGTATAGTGGAAAGTAAGAAGGATTTTTTTTTTCTCCGGTGCTCACCTATCAACCTATTCCTCCCAACCCCGTTGGAGGTTGGGCATCCGCTGTTTATTGCAGCATCGCTCTAAAACATCCGGTGGAAGAGGTGGTGGGCGTTTGGACCAGCCCACCGGAACAAGTTCCAAGCAAAGGACCGTTTGGATTCCAGAAGATGAAGATTTGGTAGGTGACTAAGGTATCTACAAAAAGCAAAAAAACGGAAAAAAATGGGGCACGATTTTTGACTGGCAATATTTTTCTACATTGCTTGCCCCTTTTCAGGTGCTTGGAAAAGAAAGTACTTGGCAGAGACCAACAAACGAACAATTCTTTCCACCAAAGCTGTTTGAATATGACGACTGGAGCTTTTAGCTCATGTCCCTGTTTGATCGTACTTGTGGGGAAAGTTTTCCTTCCGGATCCGATGTATTTTGGCCAATTTTTTTCCACATTTTGGGGGATGGGAGAGACAAATTCAAGAGTCGGTTTGATTGTGATGTTTAAGGGGGACAAAACAACGGAGGGGGTATTTTTTTTGGAATTCTTTTTGTTTTTTTTTGGTATTTTTTTTGTTTTTCTGGCCTTGGGCTTTTGGTTTTTTGGCTTTTGGCTTTTTGGCTTTTGGCTTTTTG
>DF239886.1:135127-155053 GCA_000507305.1 Breviolum minutum Mf 1.05b.01
AGGAAACACATGGAACTGCAAGGAAAAAGAGGACAAAGGTGAAGAAAACGTCAGAATTCACAGGAAAATCTAGCAAAATGAAAGGAAAATACCAAAAAAAGAAGGAAAACACATGGGAAACCCAAAAACGAAAAAAATTCCAAAAAAACAAAAAGAATTCCAAAATTAACCTCGCGCCCCAAAACAACCCTGGAAGTCGGGACGCCATGTAAAAAAATGGGGGTTCCTTTTTTGGATGATGATAAACCTGGTGGTTCCTTTAAACCAATCTATTAAAAAATGGGATTTGGACTTCGAGGGTATAGCTAACCCTGAATTGGCTCGAATCCCTCTTACCATCTCCCAGAGTCCTTGGCAGGTGCTTTGCCATTGTCATGCATGATGCTGCTACTATTGGATTGTAAGTGATGAATTTGGGATCAGGATGGTGATACTTCCAAGGTCACCCCAGCCAAACAAAAAAGAGTTAATTCTGGACACAAGAGGTGGCTGATACCACTACCTAGTTAGTAGCTATCTTCAAGAATCCTCCCATCAAACCAACCACCTCCCCACTTCCCACCCCTATCGCTTGGGCCACTGCGAGGAGTGCCAGATGGACCTTTGATAGGCCTTTGTTTAGTTTCTGCTATGGCAGCTAGGGGAGGGAATGAATGTTGAACTTCCCGGCTGCGTCTCTCGAGGAATCTATGAATCAAACTCTTTTGGATATATGAAAGATGTACATTACCTGATTTTTGGACTCCTGGAAGACCAGATTCCTGTTGGAAACGATCATTTTCATGCTTCCATATTAGTTTTAGGTAGTGTATGCTGTATGATGTATTTTGATTGTATTTTCAGTTTTCCATTGACATCACCATTCTTTTTTCCTCGTTTTTTTGGATCACATTCATGCACACTCTCGATTTTGCCATCTTGTTCGGGTGAGCTTGGCATTACTTAATGCCTCAGTTGACAGTTTATACTACTTACTGTAATTATTGTAGATGCCAGCTCAATTCTGTACCTTGATTTCAGGGTTAGTGATATAGTAGATCCATCGGATTAGATTAGTAGGCAGCTGATAGATCGATCAATCTATAGATCAATCTATATTACTTCGGACAAGTTTAAAACGATGCACCACAAAAATCCGAATCCTCCCTAAAAACTAACAGAAAATAAGCCACCCCTCCCAAAAATTCAATGTTTGGTTCAGATGAAGAAAAAAAACATCCACTTTTGGGGCTTTTGAAGGCCTATTTTCAGTAGTATTCAACGTTGCGGGATTTGTTTCAGGAAGTGTGTGTAATCTTCGTTTTGTCCCATTTTTTTCAGGCAATGGCCAGTTGGGTGGCGTCTTTGCATGGCATTGGTCGCCCAGGTGGGGGTGTGTTTCCTCCCTGCGATGATGATAATAATTTTAGCCGCCTTTAGCGGGAAAAAGTTGGAGCATTTGAGATACAACTCGGTGATGAGGTTTTAGAAGTTACAGTATCAGTTTTTGAAATATGCTATTCAGAAAGAATGGTATAATATTATTCACCAACCCGAATTTTGTGGTGTTTTTTTCCATCTATGTCACGTTTGGTCGTGGGTTTTGGGAATGTTTTCTTGTAAGTCGAGTTGCATTAGAGCAAAATGGCCGCATTTTCTTTCATGGAAATCTACGGATACGAGCGAATGCCAACCCCCTTCCCCTAGAAAAAAAGGTCTAATTAAGGTACTATCAACCACCACCACCATCATCCCATCCCTTCAAAAACGGCATTCATATTAAGGGGAGAGGTGGCATGTGGCAGCCAGGGTAGGGGGGGTGTTCATCGTGATGGGTGGGGGTGGATGGATGAAGGCTCAATGTGGACCTTTACCTGGGCCATAATGCTTTCTTTGCTGCGCCCAGTGGTGGGGCCAGTAGCTGTGGCTACTCTCCCGGTGGCCGGAAGGTGCCATGCACATTTGGATGGGGACATGCCAGGGGTTGGATGTGAGAGCTAAGTTAAACAAATGGTTTTAGCTAAAGGGATTACATTAGAAACACCCAGCAATACATGTGGTATATGTTGGCTCATAATGCACTTAGTTAGTTATTTACCTAGGTTTTTGGAATATCCTGGTGGTGAAAACCTAGACTTTCAGACCTTTTTGAGCTTGAACAAATGGGTGAGAACACTTTAATTCAAACTTAGCCTGACGCTTTTTTCTCAAGGGTCTACCCCCCATCCCAAAAATTTAACACTTACTCAAGCATTTGCCAGATTTGAAAAGGAGACATACCTCTTAAAATCCTATCATTTGAGTAATCCATGGGAAATTTCCAGGGATCATTAGGCCCAAAAAAGGTGTTGGAATTTTCCACTGGAGACATATTTGGCCACATATGATGGCTGGTCCACTGGTCAACCTATCCCTAACGTAAGGCCCTTCAGTTCTGAAGGGTTTAAGGCCTGAAAAGAAGGGGAAACCCATGGGTTCGCAAGCCTTTTCCGGCCTTCTTGCTGGGGAAAATGGCTTCGCAGTTCTCCCAGAAACATCCCACCCTTTGCAACCGCAAGGCCGTTGGGGGCCTGACCTTGGGGTCGCTTTGGCCAAACCTTGGTGGATGATCATCCCAGGACTTGGTTCAGTGGCTTGTAGCTATGGGTTAATAAGTCCTCTAAGTAGTAGTTGTTGCGGTTCTAAATGGCTTGTTATTTGAGGGTTACTAACCGCTTTACTAAGTGGGATGAGGAGGCCATTCAAAAGGAGGGGATGGTCTTCCACCACGGGAGTACATCCTGACAAGCTGCCAAACATGGGAGTCAAAAACAAAAAACAAGAACAACAAAAGCAATAACATGGGGACGATATATGCATGAATCTTCTTTCAGGAAAACCAATTTTGTAGCCCCCCTCCAGTTTCATACTACAAAATGGGGTGCACAACCCCACCTGGGCAATTGCATCTTAAATTTCACAAGATGCGCCCCGAGCCGAGCCTCGAGTATTGTTTAAAAAAAAGCCCTATCAATCAATGACCGAAAATAAATGGAGTAACCGGGGTAACTGTTTTTTTTTCACCACTGAAAATGGAGTTAGGGGCCCCCCTACCACTTACCCTAGGGATCCAATCACCTCCTGAGAATGGTAATGGAACCTAAATACTTTGGTGAGGAGGTGATTGGACACCCCATCATCATTTGAGAATATGACTGGATGCCTAGGGTTATAACTTGCAGGGGTTGCATCCCCTATTTTCCCAAGCAGCTTCACCATGCATTTGGCGCGCCTCAAAGGTTCCCATCTGCCACACCTGGTGGTAAAGTGCTGGCAGAGCAGTTTGCGGTCAATGGCACCGTGCGGTTGAGCGTCTCTGGGAGGCGCATCTGGGTTGGTGCCATTCATAACTAGGCTCTGATATTGGGGTAAGCTAAGGAGCTGGGGGTGATCTATTTCACTAGTCATTAAGGGAGCTAAAGTTCTATTTCGAGCCCGAGAATCTTCCAAATCACAGGGTAGATAAGATTTTGTGTGTTGGAAACATTGTCATGATGAGGGGTAAACAAACATTGATAAGTCAACAGTGCAACAGATACAAAATAAATTTCACAATACTAGGTGGTTTTTTATTTTGGCCCCTACCTGGTGAGATGATCCGACACAGAGTAGAACAGAACCATGGAATGAATTCAAGAAAATTTAAATATAAGAAAATAACTGGAGGAAACCGCCAGAATATTGCTGCATAGGAGATTTTCTCATGACCCTTACACAAGATGGCAATTTTGGGGGTCCGCGACGACGAACATCTTCCAACCAAAAAATGAGCTACAAGAACACCCCGTGGTGATGTTTTTGAGAGCCGTCAAGAGTTGGGGTCATAGGGCTGTGGGCAACGTGAGTGATAGTTTTTTGTTTATCATGATGGTAACAGGGTGACTTCAAATCTGAAATGGAAGACTCACATGGATGATTCTTACAAGCTCCTTGCGGTGTCAAGGAGAGATTTTTGATGTTTTTTCAACAGAGGTCTTGGGCTTGGCATGGTGCTGGAAATGACACCCCACCATGCCAGGCAAAAAGATCCACTGTTGACTGTTATCAAGGGCTTTCTACATACCTAGATTGTAGATACATCTAACAATTTAGTCAAGAGGGATGCAGAGGGCCGACCAAAGCATGTATTAAAGTCTCATATAGATTGTATTCTCTCCTGGGAACTAACATTATCCCATTCTCAGTCGGTATTTTTGAAGCATATGTTTCTCTTTTCCCCAGGTGGGATGTGTTAGTTCCCTGGAGGCACTCTTTTTGACTAACAGTTCGCACCTGCAAAAAATAGTCTTCCCAAACGGATCGTCTTCCAACCATCGATTTTCAGGTGTTATGTTACTTTCAGGGATGGTATGCGGTACAGCTTTTTTTGTTTTCTGGGGGGCTTTCAACTTATGGGTTCTACCCGAAACTCAACAAGTATGAACCATGATGTTGACACTATTGATTTTATATTCACGCCCCAAAAGTTATAGCAATAACCCCCCCTATAACCCCCACAAGTCAAGACGGTTGATAGAAGAATAATTTGGCCGCCTACCTGGGATACATGAGCAAACTTTGTTGAAAACCTCAACTCCTCAGAGGATTTTTTTGAAGGCGTCAAACTGGATTTCCCAAGCATCTCTCAGTCTCTATAGCAATGAGGATTTCCCCATGGGATGCAAGGTTTGCCCATGCCCCGAGAAATAGTTACCCCCACTGGAAATTTTTGGGCAACTTCGAGGGGTTGGTGGCCAATTTGGGTTGTATCGTTTTTTTCCCCCTTTTTTCAGGTGTGACCAAAAACCCATGGAATTCCATGCTGATTTCCCACAAAAAACATGCTGATTTCCCACAAAAAAACCGCAGGAACGAAAAAAACGGGTGCCACTGGTTGAGCTCAACCCAATTTATGTCAAATTGGACCATTTCCCACCAATTTTTCAGTTGGTGAAAAATGCCAAAAAAGGAATCTTTGAAGTTTCACCCCATTCAAATTGGTTGGCTTCACCCCATTCCTTGGAAAAAAAAAGTCTCTCCCGAGAAACTTTCCCAAAGGTCCGATTTCACTTTGAGCTGCCTGGCAACACGTGGGACCCGGTTCGTGGGGACCAGAACTGACCTGAAAACCCTGAGTCAACGGCCCTATTTTGGTGGGGGAAGAGGCAACTGACCCAACAATACCCAACCAAAATTTGAAGGGAAGTCTAGTAAAAGATTGCTTTTAGGTACCCTCATGGTAAATATAGCTGTTAATTGGCATGTTTTTCCGACCTTGTGATGGTTTCTACTTTTTCTTAGCGGGTATAGATTCGCTACCTTGTTGTCGTTGGAATCGGCCTATGTCCAAAGCATTCAGGTTGAAATATGAATGCATTCACCACCCACTTCAGTGTAAGAGGACTGAGATACGTGTTGAAAACGAACATTTTTAGGGGGTAAACGGCAGCAGAAGTCAAAGCGAGTTTTGTTGCGTGAGTAAACTGACAGCATGACATACTGGAGTATACCGTTCAATTTGTAAGGGTGACCCAACATTCAGCACCATGTTCGTTGTTGTGGTCTAGGTTGTTCCCAAGGTCCACGGGGTTTTCCACCAGCCACTCCAAAAAAAAAAGAACTCGAACGGCCAGCCGTCTAAAAAAAACTCCAGGATCAACAAACATAGCAGGTGAGAAGGTTTGAATGTTGGAAGAAAATGTCAACGGAGACAAAAAACTTCAAACGTTGTTAAATCTTCAATGGTGTTGAAGTTCAAGCGAATCAATTTTTGGCAAAACGGAAATATCCCACAACTTTTCCCAGGTGCCTTCATCCATGCGACAGAGGATGTGTTGCTATTGGACCTGCAAGGGGTAGAAGAAGTCGAGGTTGGGCACTTACCTGGGGGAGATACCCTCCTGAGAACGAGAAAACATATCCCACCGATGGAAAAGGGAAAAAATATCTTCCCAGCAAACTTTAATGGGGATATGTTAGTTCCCTGGAGGGCATTCATTTTACTCCTTTTATTTGTTTTACTTGTTTCAAACTAAAGAAAAACCTTTTTTTGCCGCTTTACTCATTTTGCTCGCTTTTATTCGTTTTTCTCTTTGTACGTTTTGCTTGTTTCTTTTAAAACTCTTTTGTAGACATGTGTTGGAGGAAGAACTTCCCAGAACGCTCAATATACTGTAGCTATGCAAGGTCCGCGGAGCGGCACCCAACCAAATAGGTAAGATGTCATGAAGAGAAACGATCAAACAAGTACCAAAATAATGACTGGTTGGTGGCAACTCAAATATTTTTTATTTTCACCCCTACTTGGGGAAGATTCCCATTTTGACTAATATTTTTCAAATGGGTTGAAACCACCAACTAGATGGCCCTTTAAAACACACCAGCTAAAAAGACACCTGGAAAAGTGGTTGGTTTGAAGATACACAAAAACCTGTAGTGGCTTGATGCCCTACAACAACCTAGAAGCCCTTGCAAATTTTTGCACGGGCAAAGTCACTGTTTGACAGGTATACTTGTATGTGAGGGTACACACTTCACATTGAACAGCACCGAAAGAAGCAAAAGGGCTTGTTCAAAATGAAACTTTTTAAATAACCTTCGGTATGTCTCTTTCTGCGCAGCAACACTGCTGGGGACCCTCGAGCCTAAACATGTCATGTCGTTTTGGTGGTCAACCCGAATGACGGGAGGGGTGGTCAACCGCATCCCCAAATATACCCCTTACAAATGGATTCACCATTTTGGGCCTGATTTTTTTAGCCTAAGAAAGAAAATCATTAATCACCCTTTTGCGTTGGCAAAACCTTGGGGGGCATTGCCTTTAACGTCTGTATGAATAACAGTGGAGAAAAATCATCATCGCTCATTTTCCTATCTGGGACCTTTCTGAAGGAAACCTTCAGGGACTCCAGCGTTTCGGGGCAGGATCCAAGCTATACTTTATAGGCTTCCTAAGGGAGGATCCAAGGGAAGGCGGTTAGTCATCAACGAAACCCTTAGTTTTTTTTTCCCTTAGGGAACCTTGCAAAACCTTAGGAAACAACGAGGAAGATTGCGGATCCCACCACCCCCCACGCTACTAGTTAGTCATCCTCATTTAAACGCCATGAACAGGCCATTTGGAAGGGGAACAACCCCAGCTACGTAGTGGACTTACGATCACCATGGTTATTGACCGCTTACAAGTCCTGGGATGATCCTCCAAGTAGCAAACTCCCAACCTTTTCCCATCAATCTCTGTGTGACCAGGTGACCATGTGGACCTTTTCTGGTTGTCATGGACCACCTCGTCCCCCTGTGTCACCAAGCACACCAGTGCCCGAGGCACAGAATTGTTGTCAGACATTTATAGACGATGGGTTGGTAAAGCCTAGGCACCCCTTTAGTCATCAATAAAGGCGATAATTGACAGAAGTTCTATATTGAAATTGAAACTTTTTTTTGGTTCCTAGCTGGATGAACCTAGTCTCAGGAAACTGACATATTTGATAAGGCATGTTTGAAGATCACTTTTCCTTTTCCCAAGGTGGGATATGTGATTGTTTTCTGGAGGGTATATGATATTATAAATTACCCGGAATGTGGTGAGTTTTCGAGGAAAATTGGATGAATTTGAGCATGCTCTCAGATGAAATCCACAGGTGGACATGCGGAATTTCCACATGGGTCCAAGTGATTTTTTTTTACTCTGGGGTGAAATCAAGTCATTGCCAATACCTGGATCTTTTTTCTTCTTCCCTTGATAAATCCTGGAATATGTTGTGTTACACCATTGAGTAAAAGCCTGGACTTCTGCAGAAGTTGCAGACATTTCATCCAAATTTTAGCTGGCAGCAGATGAAGTCAAACGGTTGTCATCGTAGCGGACCTCGAGGTACTCCCCCTGAAATTTGAACGAATGTCCGCTGAAAAATAGTGCTTTGAATTTCGATCCTTTCCTTTTGAAATGGCTCCTTGTTAGGGAACATGTTAGTTTTTTGGGGGGTTCTTGGGTGATGCCCCAGTAGAGATGGTGCTTGCCAGATTCCAGTGTTTGAGATTCTTCCAGCAGTATTTGCTTAAATCATGAAGTATCAACACATTCAGGTGATTCTGCTTACCTCCAATCGTTTTCTACCAGACTCAACTATCATCAGATTTTGAGCCCAAAACATCCGTAATGATGGTTCTTTGATGAAATTCATCCCAACAAAAATCCACTATGACATATGACTAGGTGATGGCTTCAATGAACATTTTCATTTTTACCCCCATGTTTGAGGAAGATTTTTCATGAACACGTTGCTGAAGTGGCACGACCTAGATGGAAGTTGTGTGGCTAGCCCAACTCCTTCACACCTATCATCCTTCCACCTCCGCCTACCTACCTCAGGGTGCTGTGGTCCCGGTGTCCAAGACGACCGGGCCAACGAGTGATCGACTTCCTTCACAGGTTGTTGCGGGAACATCAGAACTGCAAGTGATGCGTGGCAATGGATGGCCATTTCAGGTGCGGTGATTCACGGCGGGCTAGCTAGGCGGTTAGGAAGGAAGGAAGGTGGTGGTGGTGGTGACATGTGGTGACTTCAAGCCCCAACTGGTGGTGTTTTTTTTTGTAAGTGTGGCAGGCAGGCAGTCTTGGTCGGACCTTCTATATAGGATGCGTCCGTCCTGCAGGGATCTATGACTTAAAGAAAAGTGGGTGCAACAAGATATCATGATGATTGAAGCTGGAACATGATTCATGTGGTTTTGACTTCCCTCAACAGAGTCTATTCCCTTTATCATCGCCTTTTTGAGTCCTCGAATCTTCTCTAGAACTCTAGTGCAGTAGTTCCTGACCTTTCACCCAAGTCTCTCCCGATATTTTTGTGCCAACATGAATTTTTTTTGAAGCTCTTGGATTTACGAAAGGGTCCCTTCAATGAACCTTATCCGCGGGAAGGCGGCGTCCTTTCCGGTGCGTTGGCCGCCCGGCAGATACCACCAGGGGGGGTTGGTTAGTATGGCAGGGTGGGTCTGGAGTGGGGGATTTTTGGTAGGGTTGAGGGGTGTCGAAAAAGAGCAGCCATTATATGACATGCTAAATTTTGGATAAGTAAGATAGATGGATGGATGGATAGATAAATAGATGGATAGATCGAGCATTTCATGGCCTTGGAACCACCATTCGCCCGCCATGGCGGTTGTGTCTTTCATTCAGGTTTGGTCTTTCCGCCAAACTCGGCGCTGACGTCGAAAACGGTCGCTTCACCGAAGTGGAGGCGAACTTGCGGGAAGAGGAAAGTAGGTGGAGGCGTTCCATTTTACGAACATTGGATAATGTAGGTATGTATAAATATATATATACATTATATTTATCATTTATATATATTATACATATACATATATATATATTAATATTATCTCAAGTGGTGAGGAGTCCGGAGTTATGAACACATCCACATAAATCAACTAGCTTTTGATTTTGTCTTGTTGGAAACGGGTGTGTCATTTTGGTCGTTGACATCCAAAGGTTCCATTTTTTTGAGGTGAGTTTCTTTCCCATAGTTTTGGGTATCTATACATATATTTTTGTCTACACCCCAGTAAGCTAGCATAGTTCCAGGAGTCTATGTCAGTTGACCAGAGTGTATATATTTATATGTTGGCTTGTCCCCCTGCCCAGTAGCAGTCACCACTAGGATTATTATTTGATGTTTTTGGGAGATCTCGAACTAAACCTTCAAAAATGCCACTGGCTTCATGGGAGGGGGAGGAACCCAAACTTTTTTACATATTTTTTCACCCCCTTCCAGTTGAGCTCTAAGGGTTTGCCGTGGGTGCCCCAGTTGAACCACCCAGCCATCCACCCCAAATGCCTTCGGCCTTGAGGCTATGGGCCGATGTGGTGAAGATGTTTTCCTTCGTGGGCCTTGCGCACGAGGTACCTGGCATCCAGGTTCGAAGTATCTTGGCAATTTAAAAAACAAAACTGGTGGTGGATGATGGTGATTTCAAATGATACTGTTGGTGGAAGAAATCCCAAACAACCACCTGGGATGGTTAAAAACCTTATAAAATAATGGGATAATTATCATCCTTGGTGGTGCAGGATTTTGTCCATCAACAGTATGTTTTATTATCACCCCTATTTGGGGAAGATTCCCCCATTTTGACTAATCTTAATATTTTTCAAAGCGGTTGAAACCACCAACTAGAACAACAGTGGGTTGTTTGGCTTATGCAGGGCGGATCTACCCCCCAGCCCCTGTGAAGGATCATTGGGATCATTTTGTTGGAAGAAAAAGCATGCTTGTACAACGAAATTTCAGGGATCATGAAAAATTATCACCCACGTTTGATAGGGGCAAATGTATGAGAATTATACTTACTAGGTGGTGGTTTCGAATATTTATTATTTTCATCCCTGCTTGGGGAAATGATCCAATTTGACTAATATTTTTCAAAGGGGTTGAAACCACCAACTAGTATAGTTGATAGTCTTGGGGGATTTCTTCTCAATAGTACAACCTGCTTGGGTTCGTAATATGTAATGACCCTCCGAGTTTGATCGATGGATATCAAACATATCCACCTTTCGTCGGACCGGTTGGAACTGAGGGGAAGCGTAACATTGACGTTACAACTGAACACCTGGGCCTTGTTGGAGAAACATGAGTGGCTTGGTACCTTCAAGAAGGTGTGGCTGAAAAAAAGTGAGCACCAGTTACTCAGTGGTTATCCACACTACTCAGTTGAAAGGGTGAGAAGGTCAAGTGTCAAAATGGTCAGTCATTCTCATCCTGAGTTTACTACACCAGATTCCTTTTCAAGTTGAAGTGTTTTTTAGAAAGCTTGGCTTTTTTTTCCCCACCCATGCTGCCAGTGAAATTTTCTGATCATGTGTTTGCGAAGAATCAAAGTAGCCGTCATGGTTTTATTCCCACTATCCATCTGACATCCTGGGACGAGGGATTTGGGATATGCCTAAAGAAGTAATATCGCCACAATTTTTGGATTGTTTCGTAGCAAGGTATGTAGCAACTTGTACCCTTCAGGAAATGTCACTGAAATGTCACTGTTTGGGTGATGTTGGACAGTTGGAGGACGTTCTCTTGACACATTTTGTCAGGAGGCCTTGGGAGCCGTTTTAGCATGTATAGACAGGCATGGCATGTAGGATCGTGTAAGTGTCGTGATGTTGCTATAGGGTCTACAGGGTTCTGGTCCCTGGGTTGCTACCAGTGATGTGCATGTTCATTGACTTAGTAGGCACGTGTGAAGTGGGGGCCCCACTTCTACATAGTCTAGATAAAAAGGGAGAGAGTAAACCTACTAATACCAACTAGAAAGTGGTATGTATGAATATTCACGTAACATAATAATTTCTACAATTTGCCTTGCAACGTTGATAAATATGTGCAAAGCTATGATATATATATATATATGCTTCATAGATATGAAGCAATGATCTGAACATGAGATACTTCCATTTACAAGCTCTTTACTTGCGATGCTTTTTTAACCACCGTGTTTTCTGAGGTTCTCAGAGTTGTTTCTTGCCTCCAGATGGTGATGGATCATTGGATGGAACCACCAAGACATGCCTATGATATTTTTTCCAGGATTTGTGGTTCGCAACTGGCGGATTTCTAGCCACTTATGACCCTCTAATCACGGAAATTTTAAGCTCACTTTGTGGGGAGCAAGGTATCCCAGGTCTTGGGGATGAAAATGGGATTTCTCCTTTCCAAAGGTTGCCAATTTCTTTATGTTTCAATGTTAACCGGTGTCAGGGTGTATTTTGGTTTTGCACAGATAATCTAACCCCCGGCAAAGTTTAACTGACATAGCCCCTGAAAAGTTACCAAAACCCACTTCCAACCACCATTTTTGCAGGGGCGAACTGTTAAACTTCAGGGGTGTAGATGATGGTTTGTGTCTGTATTGTTGTTTTTTTTAAAGCCCGGGAACCCTTCAAGCAGATTCTGTTTTGGTGCCAGGTTCATTTTTGCATGCTTAAAAAACCTGGTTTTTTGTTGGCAGGGGAACTTACATAGGCCACCCCTATGCAAAAGGAAGAATTCATCATCCAAATCTTCCTGCTGGGCAATGTTTCGATGTTGTTTTCGAATCTAAGGAAACCCTTGACCGAGCTGAGGGCCCCTTGGCTAGCATCAAATGGGCACACGGAAATGTCAGGGGAAATAGTGAAACATGAAAGTTCTGAGAAGTAAATTTGTATCATTGATATAAACCACAATCTAAAATCATAGGAGTATCAATTAAACAAGAAAACAACATCGCTAAAAACAGATACACCCCCTAAAATAGTTTTTGTTGTTTGATGTGTTCTGTGGAGTGGTATTTAAGGGGTGTATCTGTTTTTCCGCAAAGCAGAGGAAGCTTGAAGCTTTTGGATTCTTCTACACTTTTTGAACGAAAGGATAGCCGGATAGCCCAAAAATGATGGGGACTTGTAAAAAAAAGGTATCTCCTTTCCTTTCAAAAAAATGTATATTGCTATCTTGGGTAATTATATCTACCGTCCCTGACAGTTGCACCTGAAACACTGGGGCTGAAAGATGAGTTTTTTTTTCCTTTTTGGGGGTTTTGGCCTGAAATGAAGCTGCCTGCCTGGAACTGAGGTAACGCATGCCAATGAATGGATCCGATACTGGGAAAGGTGAGGAATCCATCCATCCGCGATTTTTATGGAAGAAATCCCAGAAAGTTTATGTAACACCCCTGAAATCAGGAAAAAACATGGGAAAACTAAAACTATACCAAGCTTGCTGGCTCTAAAACTTCCAGGGAGTACGATCATGTCCAACTGACTTTTTGTTTGGAACCTGTGATAACTGATTCGTGGGTTCCTGTTTTATTCGGCGAAGATGTGAAAGTTGCAGTGGGTACATTGCAGCACCGCGAAGGTGTTTTTTTGCAGGAAAAAATCCGTCAAATTTTCCAACAAATTGGGCCCCCTAGGCGTGTTGGATACCCTCCCTGAAACTGACATTTTCGCACCTGAAAATGGATGGTTGGAAGATTACTTTCCTTTTGGGGCCCGGCCCATTTTCAGGGGTCATGTTCGTTTCAGGGAGTGTAGGTGGATGCGAAAAGAACCCTCGACTGAGGTTTTTAAAAGGCTCCCTTCTAAACAGCGGGGGCTCCGTAGGGATTTTTTGGGGTCCACAACATCACCTGGATGGGACTGAAACAAATGGGTGCATGTCAGGGGGTGATGTGAAAGGGACACCTGGCAGACCTTGAATCCTTCACACCAGGGGGGGGGGGGGGAATACTTTTTCGTTGAAGTGTCAAAATCAAAATTATTAAGAAAGTCCCCTTAATTGTAATTGAAATCATTTTTCAATATCGGTCATATTCAGTTCTCCTAGTGGGCTTTGAATCCCGCTTTTTGCAGATCAAGTGATTCGATGTTTTTTGTTGTATCGTCATCCATGGCAAGATGTTCCTAAAGCCTCCGCAATTGACCCATTGCTGCCTCACTGTCATTGGTGCTTCCTGCTGTCAGGTCTTTCATTTACCTCCCCGAATCACCTATCACCATGTCACTGGGATAGCTGGTGGGATTTTCGGGTGGGTTGGAGTTGACTCCGAAGGAAGGAGCAGCTTCCTTACATTTAGCTGGGAACCCCATAAGAGCTGACACTCCCAATGTAATTCTCAAGGTTGCTAGGCTTAGCACACCTCTGCATGGTGATTTCAGTGTTGGGTTTCACTAAAGCTGGTGGGAAACGGAAGGTTTCACCATTGAACGGAGCTGGGAGGTTATCTAAAATCCCATAGGCCAGCGATTTGGAACTACCCTCAGGGTTCGATCAGCACATCTGAAAAAAGATCCAGGGAGGGTAGATTGTGGGGTCATCTTGCTTCTCACCCCTTCAAGACATTTTTTGGGAAAACACGCTCGTTTTCATCATCTACTGGCGTGTGCTTTTTTTGCCAGAAAACACCTGCCGCATCCCCCCCCAGAAAATGTGTATGAAAAATGTGAGGTTCCATTGGTACATGAGCCAATATCTCCTTCGAATTTCTTCTTGGGGCCCTGTGGCTCCTGGTCTCTTTGGACCTTTTGTAATGGATGATGAGGTGCCAAGAGGGAACCGCGGGGGAACCGGGAACCCTGGAAGGAGGACTTGGATCTACATACCCCTGGACAGTTAGCTTATATAACCTAGGTGGGTGCGAGAAGGGAAGGGAACCATTGAAGTAACGGAGCTGGGGAGTTACCTTAAAATCATCCCTTCATGGGGAGTGATTTGAGTTTTTTTTTTGATCAGCAAATCGGAGTGAGTGAGTGGAATTACCTATATTATATTTTTTCGCACCATTACATCCTATAGCTAGAAATAAATTATCGCACACAGTGGACAATGATCAAAGATTTCCGAATGACAGTCCTGCCCCAAATCTCAGGTTCAGCGGGTAGGCCTATAATTGTTTAAGTGAGCGTCTCCATGTGTTGCCATGTGTTGCCGATTTTTTTGCTGCTGGGGAAAAGTAAGGTCAAAACACATCAAAACACCGGGACATCCTCAAATGGCCATTCGCTCTGAAAAGTCGGAGGGGTGTGAAATAGGAATTCGCCGATGAAAATAGAAGCAAAATGGAGTGATGGTGACAGAAAACCCGGGCAAACGATACTTTCTGTAGGTCACGGATCCCTCTCTTCCGGGGCTTTGTAGACTGGTGGCATGTTATCCTGTCACCACAGATATATGCAACTTTCCAGCGTTCATCAAGCTGGAAGGGAAAATCAATTGGAGCTTTGGATAGTTAAGATATAATACCCCATGGTCAAAGTATATGGCACAGTTCCCAAAAGGTGGGTTAATACAGGGCTTATACAAACCAATACATGGTAACTGTGCCAGCTACTTTTGCCCTGGTGTAATATACTAACATCTTGGAGAGGACTTGGAACTACCACCAGTTTCCAAATCCCGTCTTCCATGCAGTACTGATCTTTTCAGATTCCGCTGGAATAAATGACAGGGGTGTTGGTCACGTTGATTTGCATGTGCTTCAAGTTTCTCTTTGGTTTCTGTTTGAGATCTTTGCTGCCAGTTTTTGCAGCACATATCAGCACAAGAAAGTGGTGTTTACCCCAAACAGGGTCACTAAAAAGCGCATATAGTAAGCCAACCAGATGAATTTCCAAGCCAATGATATTTTCAATGGGGCAATTCTTGCTCAAGAAGATGTCATTATTTTGGATGAGAATTTTGAACGAAACGTTCCTCGTCAATTGGGGGGGCTTGGTGCAAACGTTGAAGTTTGGATTTGTGTGGTTTTAAACCTACAGTTGGACCTTACAATCTATTGGGGGGGTTCAAAAAATAGGCTGCACTACCAATTTGAAACCACCAATCGAAATTCATGATTCGGATTCTCATCTCTGGAGAATAATCTTTTCCTCTTAAAAAAAAAGGTGGTTGATTCTTACGGTGGTTGTGGGTCTCGTGTCAGATTGGGTGGTAGTGACTGAGTCGCAATTTTTCACTCGGATTGGGGTGACCTCGTGGTATCAGGTGGTTTGGTCTGGTGATATCACTTTGAACTACAACGCGGAGGTGGGTTAGTTTGGGTGAAAAAAATCTACGGAGCAGCACGGACCAAGTGGTGCAAAATGACGAGTCAACGTGAAAAACCAAAGGGTTGGAAAATGGTAAGGCAATTTTTGGATCATTTTTTTCGGCCTTTTCGAAATGAACACCGAGATTTCACATACAGGATTCCAGTTACAAACAGGATTACAATGTGTAGGTGGGGATGGATAGTCTAATCTTCACAAGCGAGCCGGGGAGCATCTCAACCAAAACCCAAGAATGAACATAGGTCCATGGGCAGAAAGGGGGTTGGACCAGTGAGGTCTTGGAATCAGCACAAAAGTGAGAGAACATCAACTTCTTTTTTTTCTCTCCGGACTCCGGGGTGTATGTTGAAATTCTAGGACAAGGATGTATGAAATTTGTGGCTTAAGGTTGCTGGTGTGGAAATGGCACAGGGGGTAGTTTGAGGATTTTAAGTTCAATGACAATGAGCCTCTTGAAGATACCAAGATGCATTTCGCCACCTTTGTTTTGAAAAATCTGACATCTAGGCCCCACGAGAAGCTACCTGCCCGCAATTGAACATGATGCTACTGCACTTGACATATCCCTTGGACCTCTGAAGGGAACCAACACAAGGCACTGTTGATGGAACAACTCAAGCACAAGTAGACATAGATAAGACCTTGTAAATAGCTTGTATCTCTGAACCATCACGAGTCATTCTTGGATTTCTGAACCATGAACAGCAACAATGTGCTCCCAAACCCAGGGTAGGCATTTTCAGTACTCTTTCTTTTAGGGATCCTTAAATGAAACACCCATTTAGGGATGATACCATTTAGGGGAAAATCAAACAACCCAAATGTACACATACGGTAATTTTCAGGGATTTCCCTTTTCAATAGTGCTTTGTCTGGGTTGGTGAAAATATTTTCCCCTCCGTTTTTTAAACCAACTATTCCAGCCGGGCTGCGTCGACTTTTGACGCGGCTTGGGGTGCGTCACTGAGAACCGCGAGGCAGTCTACTACGATGCCGGTGCGGCGAATCACATGGAGGCAACCGTTTTTTTTTGGAGAGAACCTGAGAACACGACGTTGGCAATGGTGATGGAATACTAAAACTATCTAAAACTATCTAAAACTCATAGATTTTTGTAGGGTATGGGGACATATTCCTTTTGGAAGCCATTTTTTTCAGGTTCCATCTTAGTTTCAGGGTACCTCATCTTGAACTCTTCGATTCACTTTCGAAACTTGAGTTTTGTTGAACCTCTTAAGTCGAATTATTCCCGAGCAGTGAACATAGAAACCAGTTTTTTATTTTGAGGTCTGATGGAAGAAATCCTGCACCACCTGGGATGTATAAAACCTTGTAAAGATAATGGGAGATTCTCCATATCAACCGGTGCAGGATTTATTCCATCAACAGTAGTACCCAGTGATTTTGGGAATTATTTCTTTCTACGATTTTTAAACGACCCTAAACCAACAGCTTATGAAGGAATTCCTTTATTTGAGGGTTTAGGGATGCCTAGGGTATGTTCCAGGGGTCTGTTGGAATTGTTTTAGACCCCACCTCGAAAGTCTTGTCAGATGCGAACGTACAAAGCGCAAGGTGTTTGAACCTTATTTTCAAGCGATCTTGGATTTTTTACCAGTCACTTGGCAACGAAACGGAAGAGGGGGGGGGGGGGTAGAGAATGTCACTATGATTTTGGTTTCAATGATTTTTTTGATTCAATTTGTTGAGTTTTTCTTGAAACATGCGAGAGGGGGATCGAAATGAAATTTTCATCTGAGGGGTTTATCATCCACTAGGTTCAAGTTTACAGAGGGTTTTTGATTCTGCGGAGAAGTTTAATCACAAGTTCTGATGCCCTTAGGCATCGAGCCGAGGTGCACAAGAATTGCTATGAGGTAGTCATGGGAATATACAAGCATTAGGCATGTTGGTTGGAAGACTTCTGACCATAAAAAGATTCCAGATGTCAAATGACATCTCTTGAAAAGCGACTGAATCTTGCAAACAGTGCTGCTTGGAAGGTAGCGTTTCGGAGATGGGGGGTACCAAAAATCCAGGACCATAAGAGGGAGCGATTTGGAGCTATCACATTTCAATCCACCTGCAGGTCGTTTTGGGAGATGGGGAAGTCAAATGGTGTGTGACACGTCTGAGGCCGCCAAACGCATGGCACAAGAGTTGTATCCCAACTGCCCCGACTCGTTGCTCTTCCCGGTGGGCAGGGGTGAGTTGGTTGGTGGTGAAAAGCGGCATCGTTGAGTAAAAATAGCCCACATGGCACAAAAAGATATTACCATATGTACCATATGTCATATATATTATATACCAATTTTTTTGGCAGTATTTTGAAGAAATTTCGGAGATCTTAGAGAGTTTGCAAGAATCCTTTTGGAGCAAAGACTGGGATCTTTTTGTGGTAAAGAAAGATCCACGGTGATCCACAAAAGAGCGGGTCCAGTTTGGGTGCCAAATGGTTCCGGTTACAGGGTGTCGTCAACATACACCACCTTTTAGGGTTTCATTGGGACGAAGGTGCTGGTAACTGGTATATATTTTGTTTCAGGAAAGTAAGATGAATGGCTAAGCGGCTAACTTGGGTGGAAAAAATCGTCCACTTCTCAAGGAATCTTTTGGATTTTTTGCCTTTTTGGATGCCAAGTTGGACCCCCCCGAGGATGCAAGCGGGTGAAATTTGGCGAAGGTTGTATAATAGAGCAATGAACAAATTGGGCCCCTGGTTGTGTAGGGTATATAGGTGGGGGATTTTTATCCTACCCAGCTATATGGGGATTCTAAAAACCATTCTAAAATAAGGATCCCTATAAAACAACCAGTATAACGGTAAATATAAAAGCAGGTGTTTTTTCGTGGCTCAATGGGATTTTAGCTTGGGATGCCCACACCTGAAAACTCAGTTCCCTGACCCCGTTGGTCGATCCGGAAATGCGATTTTCAGGCACATATCTTGCCCAATGGTGTGCACGCATCGGGCATTGGTCGTGGAGATTTAGGGCAGAAACAAATGGGTGACTCGTTAGGTGATTGGTGATCATGGTTGGGTTCTGGTGGATGGACCTGGTTGAAATTGGGGGGAAGGGTTATTTTCCGGCCAGCCATATTACTGCAGATTAGCGGGTCAACTCAAAATTGATGAGTTGACAAAAAGTCAGTCTCCAGTAAACTAACATGGAATTAAAACTGGAAATCTACACCCCCCAAAACTAACATAGCACCTGAAAACGGACCCCTGGAAGATGAGATTCCTATTGGAAACCACCCATTTTCAGGTGCTATGTTAGTTTCAAGGAGGGTACATCTTTCAACGGTCTATTTTTCCATTGCCATGTCAGTTCACCAGATGGTAGACATATATTTACACTGCCTCTGCACTGCCTGAAACGAACCAAATTAGGTGCTAACTACACCCTCTCAAGTGGTTAGTTATGGGGAGAGTACACGCACACACACACAGATATATATATATATATATACACATGAGCCATATATATATATATATATATGGATACACATTTTAATGCTGCATATGTGAGTGTTAGAGTATACCTCCAACAAGCCATGGTTATGAGCCATTTCTTGAACTTGACAAGTCCAGTCCAAATGATCATCGAGGCAGTTGCTGCCTCTCGCAACCCAGTAGGTAAACGTGAATTTTGACCTCATGGTACGTCGGGCAGGTTTCCAAATATTTTACTTGTTTAATCGATTTTATTGTTTTGATAGACCTCATAGATTTTGTAGGGTTCATTTATGGATTGTGTTTATATATAGATGTAATAGGTTCAATCCAGCAAACAAAGAGCACTGGCTTTAGAACTGTCGTTTTTCGAATGGCGGCCTTATGTGGGTTTCCAGGACATTCGAAGCCTGGGTACTGCTTGAAATGACTGCAGAAATCGCATCGGACTCAACATACAAGATGGTCCATGGAACCAGATGAACGTCAACCCTGGTTTCACAAGGGAAAATGGTGGTACCCTTAATAATCAACCCCATATACACCTTATTTAAGGGCTACCGCCCATGCCGCCGACCCCCGAAAGGGGGGGCGAAGGTGAAAACAGGAGTGCTATTGGATGGTGTCCTTGCATTTGGTTTTGTGGCAGCCGTGTATCACCTATAATACGATTGTTACTCTCCGTATATTTCCGTTTCCGCGTCTCCGCAATTACGGAGGCACCAAAAAATAACCAAAGCGTCGCAATGGTGCGAAAAAACAGGACAGGGACGCCCGCCCGGAAGTAACGCGAGGTAAGTAGCGTTGACGGTCCTTCACCCAAGGGAACGCCCGTGCCAGTGGTAGTAGCATCGACGGCGAGCCACTTGAGCGAACACACCAGAGAATA
>DF239887.1:0-38230 GCA_000507305.1 Breviolum minutum Mf 1.05b.01
GCCAGTACTACTCTGTACTACAAAGTACTACTCTAGTACTACTCTGTACTACAAAGTACTACGCCAGTACTATTCTGTATTACGCCAGTACTACAACGTACTACTCCGGTACTACTTTGAAACGTCATTTACAATGCGCGGCGCAACAAGAGTCACCCTCCAACCTCACCAAATGCTGCGCCTGCCACGCAAAATGAATGTCATCAATGATCTGCGTCACATATGCAACCTCATTTTCAATGCGCGGAGCAAGCAAAGGCACCCTGCAACCTCACCAAATACTACGCCTGCCACGCAAAATGCAAGTCATCAATGATCTGCGTCACATATGCAACCTCATTTCCAATGCGTGGAGGCAGTAAAGTCACCGCCCAAAAAACCGTCTAAGTCAAAATCCTTGTATAGATAGATTTTTAGAAAATATATCTATTTCCTAGAAATATATCTATTTTTTTGGCCTGAAAATAGTCATTTTTTTTGGCCCAAAATAGATCTATTTTTAGGGCGGGAAAATTGACTATATAGTCAATTTTGCTGCGCAACAATTCGACTATATAGTTAGTTTTGGGGGGCTGAAAATAGACTATTTGTGTTTTAACTATTTTCTAAAAAATAGACTATTTTCAAACCCCTTTTTGGGGTCGAAGTTTCGACCAAACTGCGACGCCTACCAGGGAAACTGCGACCCCCCAGTCTCTCTCAGATGTTCTCNGGCTGAAAATAGACTATTTGTGTTTTAACTATTTTCTAAAAAATAGACTATTTTCAAACCCCTTTTTGGGGTCGAAGTTTCGACCAAACTGCGACGCCTACCAGGGAAACTGCGACCCCCAGTCTCTCTCAGATGTTCTCTTTCATATTTGGTTCATTGTGCTGACTTTATATGGATCATAACAAAGGAGTGAATATTTGTTTGAATTTTTACTTTCTCAGTTCATTACTTTTTTTGAGTTGACATGAGGTGACAATTCCACAAACTTGCGTGAAGGCACATAAAATCTGACATTAAATCGTGAAACTATACTGCAATTGGGAGATACTTGTGAGAGATACTTGACTTGAGAGATACTTGTGAGAGAAACTTCAGTTGATGGAAACTTGAATTGAGAGACACTTGTGAGAGATACTTGAGTTGAGAGATACTTGTGAGAGATACTTGAGTTGAGAGAGATACTAAATCAGATGATAATGAGATAGTGATAAACATCACTGGTCTGAATGTGAGAGATATAAGTGTTTAGGATGACATGAGAGATAAAATGAATTGGGAAAACACATTGGCTTTGTGCAGAGTTTAGGTCCACCATTGTCCCAGTATATACACATGTGTCTCACACCCGCATCCCCTCCAAACATGTCTCTAATGTCCCTCTCACTCCCACCCATGCAAAAAAACATTTCAACCCCCAAAACAAGGAACATAACATCCATCACATTGTGACTAAGCATCCACCACTTAACCAGTAAAACCACTCAAACCTTTCATACATCAAGGGTAAAAGTGAGAATTTGCAAAATACAGCTATACAGGTGGCAATCACGCATTGTCTTGAAGAGGACTTTTCAAATCGAATCGATGACTCAGATTTCACAAAAAAACCCAAACATACTCCGATTTCATTAAACATGTCACATGCCAACCCCACTTCTTTCAACAACAAAGAGTTTCACTCTCTCACAAAGTCGATCTTTCCTTTGAAAAACATGCTGTAGAAAGCTGTTCGTGTTTTACTTGTGAGTGCTACTAGTAAAGGAGATTTAAGAATCACATGGAACATAAATTCTAAGCCTTCTCATGAGTGACACTGCAAATAGGGCTTGCCTGAGAGTCTACCTGGGAGATCCTGAGAGGAACCTTTTGGAGGTGAAAAAGTTACTCTCAAGTGATTTTAAAAAAGAACTAGAATCGAAAATATCCCTCAAGTCACTCTCCACGTCAAGAATGTGAAAGAGGTGGAGCCACATACATGTATAAACAGGAAACATTGTTTGCTATATTTCAGAGCATCTATACTTAGAAATCATATATCTAAACTTGCATGCGCCTTGCTCACAGGACTACTGTTTTTTTCATCGACCTTTTTTTCACAATTTCTCCTTGTCGTAGAAGCGGAGATGCAATCCTAGCCTGTAATGCCTGCCCATTTTCAAATTAGTTTGGGCTTGAGTGTTGCCTTTGGTGCAACTTTGAGCCAGTGTCTGTAATTTTTTCATTTGATCTTCACCGCGGAAGGCCCATATGAGGCGGGGGTTCACATGACAAGAAAGGATTGACAGGTGTTGAACAAAGTGGCTTTTTGTCGTGACGTCAAAGTACTGTAATCCCTCCTCAATGAAGTGATTTGCAATTTCGTTCTGAAGTAGAAGCATGCTACGACATGCCTGTTCGAAGTCAGAAGCAGGGCCAGCAGGTAGTGAGAACTCCTCGGCATATTCAGTCAACATGTCTTCTAGTTGAACATTCAACCGCAGCATCAATGAAATTTTGCGATGCAGTTCCAACAAAGGATTCATCTTGGACATCCAGAGGGCGCTCAGAGCTTTGCCGAAGTGGCGCACTTCGGCCGCTTTTCCGCGTAATTTTGGGAACTTACCCCTCCTAATGAACATAGTAAGCCTGTTCAAATAGCGAAAGGGGGACTTTGTTCGATTGACACGGAAATGCTCCTTCAGAAATTGCCAGACTGCTTGTAAGTTCTCCTGTTCAGAGTCGGGAAGGATCATTTGTACCAAGATCGCTAAGACAGAGCCGAATAAGTACATATCCATCCCCAGATACTTGCTATGCATCCAGTCATAACAAATACTCCAACAGGATGTTCCCGGTAAGGACAATAACGGACACCTCGACCTACCTTCCCACGACCTCCATTCATTTGCACTCCAGCATGTGGCCCTCCAAGGTGCTATATCCCTAAAATCCGTCCATGTATTAGCACCAGTTGCAGTAGCTTTGCAATAGACGCATGGCCCGCTTACCAATGACCATTTAGGCAGGTCAAGCATGGCGGAAAAATAGTCCAAGTCACCCGTCAATGCGAATAGAACAGCTGAGTACCCTCCTGCTAACCACGTCCCAGCGCGTAGTCGTTCAGGTGAACCAACAGGGTACCTCTCAATAATTTTGGTTTGTTGTCGCTCTCTCAGTATCTCTTGGTAGAAAAAAACCCTCAAACTACTAGTGCGCAAGATCCTTGGGCAGGATCTGGGGATATGGTTGCGGATGTGGTTGATAGCGAATAAAAGTCATGATTACCAAACAACCCATACTTGATTAGAACAAACTGCAACAGAAATAGAAAAACAACTATAGCAATAGTCATTGTGCTTTGAAGTTAAGAGGAAACAAGTGCAACAATACAATGTGTGTACGCATAACAGGTGCATTTGCTGTATCCTTTTGGGACCTTTATTGATTGAACATCAGGGAAAAGTGTTAACTTCAACCACTTGTGTATTCCAAGTCTCAGAAAACACTCTTGTAACCTTGTTCCCAAAAAGGACTTTTTAACCCAAACAACTAACATAGAAGGGAAAAACTGCAATACATTCAGTGCAGGCCCATGAAAAAAAAGGGTGGATAGTACATATACATTGTTATCCAATCAAGTTTCTCTTTTCCTTCATGGTTGGCACTGGGCCACTTTCCCTCCCAAAGTGCCATGAAGCTCCAACGCAAAATTTTGAAGAATTGAAATAAACTGCCATGCTCTTCACGAAGGCTTCCAGTGAGCAGCTTGTCGTAAACCCCCCACACCCAAATCAAGAGGTCAGATGTTGCACCTTGGCCTAGCAAACTATACCAAGAGAATAGGGTCATTACGCGGGACCACCCTTTGCCGATTCCTACAATGGGCACGCCATCCCCATGGATGGCGATTGGGATTGTCCATTGGTTGTAGCCTTCTCGCTCAAGAAGAGGATGGTTTTGCATTTGTGGGTGGCCACTTACTGACCCCCAAAACTGTCTCATCCGTTCAAGTGAAGGGAGAATTGAAGAAGTCCATGTTTTGGGATAGAAACGGTAGATGGCATTGAAAACTTCATGTGGCAATAGGATACCTTGAACTGCAGTGTTCATCGGTGGTTTCAAATCAATCTTCACTTGTAGAGGCTCTGGAAGTTTACTGATCTTGCCCACTTTGTTCATGAGATCACTATGGCACTTCCCAGAATGCGCGCCGTAGGTTCCTATAGATGCCAAACCTCGAAGATCATCCAAAATTCGATCATTCCCAGATTCTTTGGCCCTATCAAAGTCAGAGATTGCTAGATGAGCTATTTCTTGTACCCTTTGAGGGCTGAATACGCCCCAAGCAAACAAAGTGACCAGCAGTGTTGCTAGAGCAGATTCAGGTTGAGACCCATCTTCGAGTTGTTGTCTGGCAAGTCTTTGCCTCATTCCTCCTCTTCGCCTTCTTTTGGGCTCTGGGGCTTCCATACTGTACTATTCAGTGTTTTTTTTCCTGCTTAAAGTCAGTGCGCAAAAACATTCTTAATGTTTGTCCTTCCCATCCCAAATTGGCAGTGTTGGGTCTCTTCACAATAGATTTGGAGCTTGGGGGTTCTGTTTGCGTTGTTTCATGCTTCTAAGTTTTAAACCCAAAGACTGACAATGTTGCAAATATCATGATAATGTGATGTTTACCGCTGACCTGAAAGGCACTTGAGTTGACAGTAGCTGATACTTCCACAAACATAATTTTGAAACGACTGGAATTGAGAGATACTTGTGAGAGAAACTTGAGAGATACTTGTGAGAGAAACTTGAGAGATACTTGTAAGAGACAATTGAGAGATCCTACATCAAATAATTTAATGAGATAGAAGTGATAAACATAACTGTGATCTGAATGTGAGAGATATAACTGTTTAGGATGACATCAATTGGGAAAATACTTTGGCTTTGCAGAGTTTTATGTCGACCATTGTTTCATTAGACATGTGTCTCTCCCACATACCGTCTTCACACCCGCATCCAATCCAAACATGTCTCTCTCACATGTGTCCCCCCTCATGTCCCTCTCACTCCCATACAAACCCTTGAGCACACATCAATATTTTTTCACACAAGCAGCAGAAGCATGTGCATCAAAAACGCATATATACAAGCACCACAGAGCGTCAAACACTGCATGATTTGTTTCTAAGATCGTTGCTCTAAAACACTCAGAATGTCCTCAACAGAATCAAAGGCCTGTGTTATGTAGAAGCAAAGATCTAGTTCCATAGTTGCAAATTCCTCTACAGCCAGTATCAGCACGTGTTTAACCTCCTTCAAAGTCTTTTTCACATGTTCTTTGTTGGGCATCGCATGCACTGCAAAGATGGGACGGGGGACTGCATGGTTTCCCATTTCCACCGCAACAGGTGACCAAGAGGTGTCGTAGGACTCTGCAATCTCACGGGACCAAGTGGTCTCATTATTGATGCTCATCAGCTGCACAGTGTACATTGCTTTCCAAGCAGTTCTCAATGGACCAGTTAACTGACGCTCCCCAAGGTGTAAGCACACACGCGCTAACACATCCCGCATGGTACCCAACATAAGCACAGTGTTTCTCCTAGTTTCTCTATCCTTGCCTTGGAACAGTTTGCCCCAAAGCCACTCCCCAAACGCAAGGGCCATTAGCACATCCATTATGCCAGGATATTTGGAATTTGATATAGTAGGAATGCTGGAGCCAAAACTTACCTAATCTACAGTGCTGAATTGCAGTAAAACATTGCTATCAGGTGTGGTTGTATCCTTTCTCTTTCATGCTTTTCAAACGTGTGTTCCTCTCATGTTACTCTCAAGTTGCTCTCATGTTACTCTCAAGTTGCTCTCATGTTACTCTCAAGTTGCCCTCAAATGTTACTGTCAAGTTAACTTCAAGTTACTTGCAAGTCACCTTCATCCCCTTTCCTCAGCCTATAGTCTTACAACAGTAGAGCACCATAACGCCTTATAACTTCAATCCACATGCACAGATCATGCACCGATATTAGATTCGAAAACCATGGGATACATATGTGACACAATGTTTGTTTTGCTCCCAACGTTGAAGCTAATCCATGTCTCTCTCACAAGAATGCATCACAGATGACAGCCAAAGCACGATATCCTAAGCAATGGCTGAGGCCAAAAGCCAATTCACCTTGAATGCAGAACTGTCTCTTCAAAAAGATCTAGCCTCGCATGTGTCCAAGATTGCACTTCCATGATGTCCCAAAAAATGCCTGAAACATTGAAACAACTTTGACTAGAGTTCAGCAAAAAGAAAACATCTAGTATGGTTCAATGCGTACTTGGTACTAACCTATGACATTTTTTTAAGGTGTGGAGTTTCAATCCAGCCCCAAAAAGAGAAACATGCTACTTGGTCATACTGCAAAGCTAAACTGCTTGCTCAAGGCAGCATCTTATCAAAACCATCACTTCTTAGCCTTCAGGAACCCCTGGTAGGACTGCATTTCCCCATTCCATGTGTCCACGTCCGTTGCGATCGTCTCAATGAAGGAGTCCATGTTTTGTTTGGTCATTGCCTTCCCATCTGGTAAATCCTCGAGGGTAAGAACATTCTCCAAGTTCCCCATGTGCTTTGCCAAGATCTTGTACCCTTCCTTGAGTTTGGGCACTTTCTCCTTGAGGGCATCTTCTTTGATCAAGGCACCACCTTGTTTGAGCAGCTTTTGGACTGCATCCTTGGCCTTTTCAAGCAAAGCGCCATACTTCTTGGGGACAGTGCCAGCATCCAACGCTTTTTCGTCCGCCTCATGGTTATTTTAATACCCTAAAACCTCAGGTCCTACCACTCTCACTATAAGTCACTCAAGTTCAACTCTCATATCACATGTATATTTAGACACCTGAGATATTCCCCTTATCCCTATCTCTCTTTCTCTCTCTCTTTGGTTGACATGTTCAGTTTTTGTATACATACAAGTTTTTCATACCTTTAAAGTTGTATGTCAACACCCAAGTTGAAAAACTTCCAATGAAGGTGGTTGCAGTGGTTTCAAACAATGACCTTGGTAAAGTTGAAGTTCCACTTGAGCTTCTTCATCAATCCTGTCATCTCCAAAGCTTGGCCTTTGGATATCTTCTTGGTACTCTCCACCTGTTCCCTGGTTGTGTTGCCCTTGATGTCTTCAATCTTGAGAGATCTGAAGCTTAGAAACTCCACCCCACTTTTGGGGTCCTTGGTGGAGCTCAACTCCCCTGAAGCGATGGACTTGTTCATCAAGGCCTCATCACCGTGGAAGTAACTTGCCAACATGATGCCTCGGGGGACTGCCTTCTGTTGGTCACGGCTCAGGTGAGTCTCATACACTTCCTGGTACCTTTGATACATATGACAATCTGTATCAACTATGTAAGAGCCATCGCTTTGTTGCTTCATGAGAGAATTGACAAGTTTTGTTTTGTAGGCACGCTCCCCCATACCTGAAGATTTTGCACCATGCTCCCACATATGGACTACTTGTGCGGGCAGCTGCCCAGAACGAAGTAACTTGTTGAATTTTTCACCTTTGCCCTTGTGACGAACATCACCTTCGGTATCTTCTGTAGCATCTTCCTTTGTCTTGTCCTTTAGCTCAGCCACCACGGATGCAATGGTACTAGCAGGACGTTTCCTGGAAGATTCCACACCCTGTGAAGATGGCCTCTTCAAAACAGGCATTCTATGTACAAAAGTCTGTACACAAGAGTTCCAGTATGCGAGCGATTGGAAATAATCACACCTGATGCACCTGTTTGAACAACAAAATATATAGGTGTAGTTGTAGTTAAACCTTATTTTCCCATACACCTACTCCTGCAGTGTCTCTCTCAGGTGTCCCTCACGTTTCTCTCAGGTTACCCTCAAGTTTCCCTCAAGCTTCTCTCAAGACTCAAGTTTCCATCAAGCTTCTCTGAAAACTGACAGGTGAATGAGATAAAAGTCCTTTAACAGAGATGGTGCTGAAACTTTTCTAACTGGAATGTGTGTCTTAGAGTCTTAACAACTTTTGACATGGTCAGTGGAAAAGAATCAACAAAAAAATGACGGTGATGCCAACATGTTGAAAAGGGGGGTCGCAGTTTGCTCGAAACTCTGTCGAAGTTTCGACCCTATACTGGTCGAAGTTTGGTCGCAGTTTGATCGAAGTTTCAAGTTGTAGGGTCGCAGTTTCAAATAAACAAGTTTACAAAGTATTGGTATTTACAGTGTTTTGTGAGTACATGCTTTCAAACTGCGACCAAACTGCGACCAAACTTCGACCAAACTTCGATCCAAACTGCGACCCTAGGGGGTCGAAACTTCGACAGAGTTTCGACCAAACTGCGACCGTGATTTCTTAAACTTTTTTGAACAATCTTTTTTTTTGTACCACGGTTCCCATTTCTTTGATGGTGGGTGGATCAAAAACTAGAGTGAGAGCCTGGGTGGCCTTTCACTGTCAGTGAGCTAATCAGAAACAAAGTCATTAAACCATCAAAAAAAACTTGTTGTGTCGGTGAAATTGTTGAAGTAAAGTCAACAGTTAGGGCTTGTGAAAACAAAGACTTCTTTTGGTACATTTGGCCAGCCAACTCCAAGTGCATAAGAGATTGTGGGTATAGCTAAGGACATATAGGGACCTGCTTTTGATTCATTCATGTCACTTTCATTCCCTGGACTTTGGATAAGTAAATTTTGGATTCAGGAAATATTGTTGTAAGCGATGTTGGGTGGCTATCAATTGGCAAAGTGCAATCAAGTGGAGATTGCTCCCTACTAACTTCAACACTATCAAGACAAAAATGATAACAATATATTAGGTTTGATTGATACGTCATTGTTGCAAAAGTGGAGGTGAAAGAAACTTGAGAGTTACCTGAGAGAGACTTGAGGGTTACTTCAAACTTTTGAGTGTTTTGCAAACAGGTTCAACACCACACTGGAAATTCAACATTGACCAAAACAATCAAGTTTCAAGGTGTTACATTTTGGAACTGCGCGTTATCATCAATGGGAAAAGGGTATCATTGTTTTAAAAGTGGTTCACATAAAAGAATTACTATATGTGCTAGACATGTCATTCAAGTCACCCTCATTTTTTTCCATCCGTCCTCAAGCTTTCAGTTGAAGATCAAAGTTTCCTTAAGATTTTCTTAAGGGCTCTAATTGAGGTTGCCAAGGCAGGCGTCGACATCGTCACGGTGGTTTTTGTGCACCCACTTATATTTCCACATCCAGGTGGATTCACCTTCCTCCACCCATGGNCATGGCAGTGAGAGACCTCCTTGCGATACTTCTCAAAGGATTCAACACGATACTTCTCCATCCTTTTTGGGTGTGAAACAAATCAATTAAATCAGGTAAATTTTCCAAAAAAAACAATTGTTCAAACAAACTCCCCAACTCGTGAAACAAGAAAAAAAACAATGCTATAAAGAATTTTGAAGCCTAGCCTGCCAGTACGGCGATTGCGAACAAGGTAACTCTCTTCGGTTGCCTTATAATCTTTGTACTCGTCCAAGAGGTAGTCACACCACTCAGACCATGTCCTTTCCTGGTAATCGATGCACCTGGGTTCATTACCCACTTTCATCACTTTCTTTTTCATCACCTTCATCACCTTCATCACCTTCTTGACATTCTTGACTTTGGTGGTGGAGGCTGCAGGTTTGCGCATCTTATTGACCATTTTCTAAATATAAGGGCGCTGAAAGCTAGATCACAAATGATTTGAGTCTCCAAAAAAGCTCCGAAGAGACAAACAGCTATGTATCTGGTTTAGGATGTTCCTCTCAAGCTACCCATGTTTCTCTCAAGTTTCCCTCATGTTTCTCTCAAGTTACCCTCATGTTTCTCTCAAGTTACCCTCATGTTTCTCTCAAGTACCTCTCTCAAATTTCCTCCTTCCCATCCCAGTGACTTCCAACCTCTATATGTATATAAATTTATATAAGATATATTCAGATTTCTTCAAACTGTACTTTGACACGAAATCAAAACCAATATGCAAGAAACAGCACAAATATGTTACAGTATATCATTCTATATATTTGGGAGAGTTATAACTATCCTTTTTTTACCACCATCCCACTTTTTTTCTCCATTTTCTTCAATCTCTCTAGCGTCGTCGGCCATGTCTCCTCCTCGATCGTGATCTCCTTCGCCTAGACCTCGATCTCCTCTTCCTGCCCCTCCTCCTCCTCCTCCTTGAAGTGGACGAGGAGCTCGTGTAGGAGTACGAGCTGCTCCTCCTCCTCCTTCTTTCTTTCTTCCTTTTCCTTTCCTTCTCCAATTCCTCACTATCATCTCTTCTTCTCACTTTCTTTTTCTCACTTTCTTTCCTCTTCTCATCCTTTTTCTCACTTTCTTTCCTCTTCTCATCCTTTTTCTCACCTTCTTTCACTTCTTTCTTCCTTTCTGCTATGGCATCCTCATTTGCCGGACTGGTCGGTTCCTCAGACTCGTCGCTCACACTCACCAGCTCTTCCTTCACTGGCACCAGCCCATCTTCTTTCTTTTCTTTTTTACTTTTTTCTTCCCTTCTCACTTTCCTCCTCACTTGTCTCGTCGCCAGGCTCCTTAGCCTCCTCCTCATCCTTCTTTTCATCTTTTTCTCTTTCCTTATCTCCTCCTTCTTCTGCTTCATCTTGTCCATCTGAGCTGTCAAGAGGCTCCTTAGCCTCCTCTTCATCTTTCTTTTCATCTTTTTCTCTTTCCTCATCTTTTTCTTCTTCTTCATCTTCTCCGCCAAGAGGCTCCTTAGCCTCCTCTTCATCCTTCTTTCATNAAGCGAGAGACCTCGTTGCGGTACTTCTCAAAGGATTCAACACGGTACTTCTCCATCCTTTTTGGGTGTGAAACAAATCAATTAAATCAGGTAAATTTTCCAAAAAAACAATTGTTCAAACAAACTCCCCAACTCGTGAAACAAGAAAAAAACAATGCTATAAAGAATTTTGAAGCCTAGCCTGCCAGTACGGCGATTGCGAACAAGGAAACCCTCTTCTGTTGCCTTATAATCTTTGTACTCGTCCAAGAGGTAGTCACACCACTCTGACCATGTCCTTTCTTGGTAATCGATGCACCTGGCTTCATTACCCACTTTCATCACCTTCTTTTTCATCACCTTCTTTTTTCATCACCTTCTTGACATTCTTGGTGGAGGAGGCTGCAGGTTTGCGCATCTTACTGACCATTTTCTAAATATAAGGGCGCTGAAAGCTAGATCACAAATGATTTGAGTCTCCCAAAAAGCTCCGAAGAGAAAAACAGCTATGTATCTGGTTTAGGATGTTCCTCTCAAGCTAACCATGTTTCTCTCAAGTTTCCCTCATGTTTCTCTCAAGTTACCCTCATGTTTCTCTCAAGTTACCCTCATGTTTCTCTCAAGTACCTCTCTCAAATTTCCTCCTTCCCATCCCAGTGACTTCCAACCTCTATATGTATATAAATTTATATAAGATATATTCAGATTTCTTCAAACTGTACTTTGACACGAAATCAAAACCAATATGCAAGAAACAGCACAAATATGTTACAGTATATCATTCTATATATTTGGGAGAGTTATAACTATACTTTTTTTACCACCATCCCAGAGTTTTCAGTGAGCACTTTTTTTCTCCGTTTTCTTCAATCTCTCTAGCGTCGTCGGCCATGTCTCCTCCTCGATCGTGATCTCCTTCGCCTAGACCTCGATCTCCTCTTCCTGCCCCTCCTCCTCCTCCTCCTTGAAGTGGACGAGGAGCTCGTGTAGGAGTACGAGCTGCTCCTCTTCCTCCTCCTTCTTTCTTTCTTCCTTTTCCTTTCCTTCTCCAATTCCTCACTATCATCTCTTCTTCTCACATTTTTTTCATTCTTTTTCTCACTTTCTTTCCTCTTCTCATCCTTTTTCTTCCTTTCTTCTATGGCATCATCTGCCGGACTGGTCGGTTCCCCAGACTCGTCGCTGACACTCACCAGCTCTTCCTTCACATGCACCAGCCCATCTTCCTTCTTCTCCTTTTTTACTTTTTTCTTCCCTTCTCACTTTCCTCCTCACTTGTCTTGTCGCCAGGCTCCTCAGCCTCCTCATCATCATCCTCCTTTCTTTCATCTTTTTCTCTTTCCTTATCTTCTTTTTCTTCTTCTTCATCCTTTCTTTCCTCACTTCCTCTTCCTTCTTCATCTTTTTCTTCTGAGCCGCTCCGAGGCTCCTCAGCCTCCTTATCATCATCCTTTCTTTCATCTTTTTCTCTTTCATTATCTTTTCCTTCTTCTTCTTCATCCTTTCTTTCCTCATTTCCTCTTCCTTCTTCATCTCGTCCATCTGAGCCGAGAAGAGGCTCCTCAGCCTCCTTATCATCATCCTTTCTTTCATCTTTTTCTCTTTCCTTATCTTTTCCTTCTTCTTCTTCATCCTTTCTTTCCTCATTTCCTCTTCCTTCTTCATCTNGCTCATCCCAGGAACCTTCCTACCATTCAAAGCTAGTACCAACCTATGGCAATCACCCAAAGTTTGGCAGGAAAAGTAAACCACCATAGGTGTATCCTGATGGACCTGACTCTTGCGAACGCAGTGCACCTTGTGGACCAAGCTGTCACACCCCACTCGACTCAACAAAGTCCACAAAGATGCCTCATCACACCAGGCAAGCAAGTTCCTCACAAACACCCGAGGTGTTGCAGGTGTAGTCATGGCCGAAAAAAATCCGCTAGAGAGTTGAAGATGCTTAGATTGTGTGTAAATTGAAGTTAAGAGTTGAAGTCTCTAAACACAGTGTGACTGTTGTCATTATATGGTTGTTTCTATAAACTGCGTAAAAGTTGAAGTGTGAATTGACATGTCTATGTATATATGGACTTGCTTTTGATGATATCATGTCACTTTATTAATTCACTTGACTTTGCTGACACATGCACATATGATTTTTTGGGGTATATAAATGTTGAATTTCCAGGGAGGTTGTGAAGGAGTTTGAACAACATGTTTTTTCACTGGTATCGTATCACTTTCCCCCGGGCTGTGCAAAATAGGCAGCAACTTAACATACATGGTCATGTTACTCTCAAGTGGCTCTCTTTCTGTCAAAGTCGAATCACACAACCCCATGTCAAGCCCGCACTCAAGTTTCTCTCAGGTAACTCTCAAAAGTTTCTCTCAGGTAACTCTCAAGTTTCTCTCACCTCCACTTTTGCAAAAATGACTTTTGTTTCAGCTTTGGTTTGCTATCATGTTTGTCTTGATTGTTTTGAAGTTAGTAGGAGATAATTCAAAAGCCACAACTTTGAAACTCAGGTGCGAAAACAATCAATACTTTTTGACTCTATATTCAGGTTTGTCACATGTATAGCGTTTCCAACTTCAAACTGGACATCTTTTTGCTCGACTATTGAGTGTTTCTGAGGGCATTGCTTTTCCAGCGCACGTTGACTCCCTTGGGATGCAGTCATACAGTAGTTGAAAACACAGAGTAGCCATGGAACAGACCAATTGTGATAGAGGAAAAACACCAACACTGTTTTGAATTTGCGCCGAAAAATGTCATTTTCAATGACAACATTATGTTTAGAACATCTTTTTGTTTAAGGTATGCATCCTTGAGTCAACAAATCAAAACTTGAGGGATGGTGCCGGCCGAACTGTTGGGGCCTAAAAAGCCTAAAGTTGTGCTGAAACACCCTAACCCTCACCAAACATCCAACTCGTCATCATTTCCATTCTCATCATTGCTGTTGGGACGGGACTTCGGGATCTTCTCTTCAGTGTTGTTGGCCCCCTTTTCCTTACTTTGTTCCTTCTTCTTCTTCTTAATCACGGTGTCCTTTTTCACCTCATTCAAGGCCTTCTTGCTTGCATGTTCTCCCACTGCCTTTGACTTCTGGACCGCTTTCTCACCCTTTGACACTTGAACATTCCCAACTTCCTCTCTGGGCCACTTGGCATCAAAGATCTGGCCTGCTTTGCGGGCTGCCGCAGACCCACACTCCTTTGCATCATCAGTGCTGACTCCTTGCTTCTCCAAAGAGTTTCTTGTATCGTGGTAGGACTTGGAGACAAACCTATGCCTTGCTGTGACACGCTTCAAATCAACAGTCTTAGGATCAGGAACTTGGTCAGGAATGATGTAGTAGCTCTCATCATAGGAAGTTTTGGTGCTCTCATCTGCAAACTGGGCTGCTGGTGGTTGGGAAGCTCCAGGTCGGGATGCTGCATGTTGGGATGCTGACGGTTTTTTCATCTTTGAACCCTTCACCTTCCCGTTCCCTTCCCCCTTCCCTTTCCCAGTGGCCTTTCCAGTTTGCTGGGCAATTCCTTTGCTGTTGCACCTTTGATACCTTTGCCTCTGCCTTTCTGTTTCTTGGGCTTGGTTGCATTAAGCCTTTGCTGTTGTGACTTACCATTCCTAGCCAAAGGTTCCGCACCTTGAACATTCTGAAGAAGTTTTTGGTCTGGAGAATCAACCTTTAGAACCCAAGGACCTTTGACAGGGGAGTCTTCACTGTCTTGAGTTGCTGAGATACTTGTGGCAGGGCGTTTCAAGATTTTGATGGCGACGTTGTCAACATAGCATGTCTCATCTTCAGGGTCTTTGCTTGGGGAGTGGGCTGGGCTTTGGCACAACACACGGTCAAAGACATCTACAGCAAAGGTGGTGCCCTTGGAAGAAGATGCAGCAGGAGCTGGATCAAGGGCTTGGGCGGTTTGCGGTTGATCCCTTTGAAACAAACACATCCTTGTCTCCTTTGTCTCAGCTGCTTCACCTTGTTGTTCACCTTGTGATTCACCTTGTTCATCTTTTGCTGCTTGGGCATTTACTATGCTGAGAACATTCTCCATTGCTGTTTGTTGTGCGCTGTCTGCTCGCCTAAAGGCCCGTTCTTTCAGGTCACCCTGCTGCTTCATAGTGCGATAGTGACCCAAACCCATCCTAATGCTGTTGTCAACCATATCAGCAAAATCCTCCACAGTTTTGCGGGTGTGGTTTACGCCTTTGGTTTCACAGAGACGGGTGATAGCTGCCTTGTTTTTTTTGCCTGACACAATTGTGTTCGGAGCCACTTCGCAATACCTTTTGAACAGGGTGGACAGTGAGGCAAGCCAACCTACTGGGGGAGCACTCTTCCAGCTGGCGTTGGACGGTGGTTGGATCAACTTCCACAGGTTTGTTTCTCCCTTTTCAACCATGTAGTCGTCAAGCACTTTTACCAAATCAGCAACCCCCACACTGGGATCAGCAACAAGGCGAGGAGATTTGTTAGACGCCATCATCAAAACAAAATGAGATAGAGACGCGCTGACAGAAAAAACCTTTCACCAAAATGGGCTGCTGTCATCATTCAAGTGAATCTCACAAAACTCAAATGCGCATAGTGCAAGTTCTTAGTTTTCAATACAAGTATTATTGTTGTGTCACTCTCAGGTCAAGCTACTCTCAAGTTACTCTCAAGTCACTCTCACTCAAGTCGTCCCTCGGGTTACTCTCCAGTCACTCTCTCAAAAGTCACTTTCAACGTGATTCCAGTTTCATGTGACAAAACCGTGAAAATATAGACATGATGATTTGCACATATTTACCAATTTGCTTTCGAAATCTATGACACAAAACAACATATTTCTCTCGATTCAAAAACGGATCTCAAATCAATGTGGTTTTTCCCTCAAAAATTGCAGTAGACTTGAAGTGGCTCTCCCACAATCCCACCCATCCACACACACACACACACACTCAGAAAGTTAAACCAAATTCAAGTTGAAACATGTGTTTGCCACACAGCAGGACAAAAACAACCAAACCCAAAACTGCATATATAACGAAAAACACAAAATGCCATAAAAGTTGAAGATACACATTTGCAATCGGAACCACTGAAAACCACCAACATAAGGGGTCGCAGTTTCTATTTCCAACCATCCAAACTTCGATCAAACTGCGAGGGGCATCGCAAAAAACAGGGGTCGAAGTTTCGACGAAGTTTCGTCGAAACTTCGACCCCTAAAATTTAACTATTTTCAACGAAATAAACTAGATAGTTAACTCGTGGGGGCCAAAAATCTATAGATTTTCTATCCCCAAAAATGCAAAAAATATACAAAATCAAAATTGTAGATTTTCACGAAAACAATCTAACTATATAGGCAAATTCTGTGGATAGATTTTTGGAAAATCTATCCACACAGTTGTATAGATAGATTTTCAAGAATTTTGACTTAGACGGTTTATTGGGTACTGGTTCATCTCGAACAGCACCTGGCGGCAAAACGTCCGCCACGACCTGCAGCAATCCCTTCAAATCTCTGAGCCCACACTGTTGACACCTACCGCCGCACTTCATGTGCCTCCACTGATACGAGTGAAGATGGACCGTCTTGTGGTCAATTTGACTTTCTTGCAGCACCACACCCAGCACTACCGACATGCCAACTGACCGATGACGACCACTAGTACACACCAGATCAATCCAACAACGACGATTCCCACGCTCGTTCACGAAATCCATGGCTGTTTCGGCAAGCTCTCGGACAGTCCTGCAACTAGATTTGATCATTCCTCTGATCACTCCAAGATGCGTACCAACATGTCCTCGAAGAAGTCCACCGTCGGGGTCGTGAAAACATCTGCAATCCAAAGTCAAGACACGTCTGTCGTCACACCGCGGTGGATTTCCAAATCCCTCACCCCTTGTTGTCACCAGCACTCTAACCTCCGGAAACAACTCAGTGATATCACGACGCTCACCTTCGACTGCCTGCCCTCTCAACTGGGTCAGACGAACCGAGCCATGAACCGCACTCGCAATTTCGACGGTGCCTGCAAATGCGGCTCCTTCGGAGTCCAACACTGGCAACACTAGTGGCGAATCACGCAAGGGTCTGTGACATTTTGCAATGTTGTTGATGTCAATGCCCTCTGTGAGATTTATCATGAGCAAACCTGTTTTGGAACATCGGTGTGTAGGGAGAATGTTGGTTCCAATCATAATTGTCCACGTGCTCATGTCTTTTGTAAGCTTCAAGTGAGCTTGCGCATGCAAACTGATGAGAAGTGGCGCTGACCCTGAACTCAATTGATGGCTGTGAAGTACTCCATTGACAATCTGTCTGCCGCCAACGGGGTCAGTCAGAGCCAAAGCAAAAGGAAATGCACGGACACCATCAGTCCCTGTGTTACCGGCTCCAAGCCCAGTGAACTTCTTAGGGGAAACCTCATCAGTGAAGGGAAATGTCAATCCACGTTTCTTCAACCTACTTTCAGCCATCTCCGCCCAACGACGTGAGTGGCACGTGGTGTTACAACCCTCATCTAGCACTGCAAAAACATGATCATGGTCATCACCGTACATGTCTATTGATGGTTGTTCAATCTTCACTAGTCCATCAGACATGACAAGGTCTTCGGGGTCACAGGCCGTGCCCTCATAACCTACGGAAACAGCAACATATCCCATCGCATCAGGGTCCCTCAGGCCCATTCGGACTGCATCCCCCACACAGTCCTCGTATCGAGCTCCCAGCTGCTCGGAGATAACACTCTCGAGAATGAGGTGCAATTGACGACCGTCCATCTCCTCAGACTCGGCTTCGCTGGAAACATATCGACCAAATGAGGAAATGATTTGTTGGAGTTCCAAATGACCAAAGGGCTCAACTACAGTTGGAGTAGCAATGTTCTCTATGAGATCTACTGTTTCCAAAGGGGCTTCTTCAACACTCTTTGCAATCTGAACCCTACGTTGATGTTGTTCCAATGGCATTTCATCAATGAACTCTTGGCACATCTTACAGTAAGTCCGGTGTACTGTTCGACTACTTCCACGATGATCTACATCAGTATGGGGACAATCCTCAAACGTGAAACGTGGGACTTCATTCCTACGTTCCGTGGTTGCATGACCGCAATCCAGGCATGTTGACCTATTGGTATATGCTGTGGATCCCCGATGAGAGAAGTCTTTGCAAACAGAACACTTTTGCAACGGAGGGTTTGGAGGTACCTTCTTAGCACTCGGCTTCGGTCCCCTGCTACCTGTGGCGATTGGAGGTGGTTGGATGGGAGTGTCTCTCAAGATCACTGTGGGCCCATCTACTCGGAAGTACTGGTCGACATACTTTACGTAGTCATCCAAGACCTTACTCCTATTCGTCAACTTGGATGCCCAGTGGTAATGGTCAGTAGTCTTGTGGAGGACGGACCAGTATGTCTTACCTTTGAACTCTCCAGATGGGAAAACAGTGTCACTTCCCAGAGGTCTCATGCCATCACTGGAGTAAAAGACAACCTCACCATCACTACGGACCAATGCTTCATCCTTGACCCTACTCTTGGCGAATGCTTTTGGAGCAGACTTGGGACGTGCTCCTGATCGTACAGCCATATTGGCCACCGGCTTGCTACTGCTCGCGGCGGATGGTGGGATCACCATACCATCATCTGAACTACTGACTGTCGCTCCATCCATAATGAGCAGTTGGCTTGGAGTTCCCTTGGGGGTTACTCTGACCTTGAGGTTTCTGCCTCCCAGGAAACTTACATTCAGGATCACCTGCCCAGTGTCCTTTACCACCACACCTAAGGCACTTGGAATTCTTCTTCAATTCTGACAACTTTTGACGCCTCTGCTCAATGGATAAATGGGACTTGATCACCTTGCCTTTTCCTTTACCTTTTCCCTTGAATTTGCCAAATCCCTAGCCTTTAGCCTTGCCAAAGGCGGCATAGGCTGCGAGCTGCAACTGGATAGCTTCACCTACTGTTTTCTCGTCGGCTCCCTCGAGCTCAACGATCGCGTTCAAGGCTAAAGCATCCTGATCTTCAATTCCTTCTACATACTCATAATCATTGGATTCTTCATACTCAGCACTCATAATCATTGGATTCTTCATACTCAGCATACTGGGTGTTATCCTGTTCATCATCTCCATAGTCACCCTCTGCTACCAACCCAGTGTAGGGGGTTTCATCGTCCCAGTAGTCCTCATCACAAGTGGGCCAGTCATTTGGGTCATCATACTTCCATTCAGATTCCAAACCTACATACCCCGTAGAGTAGTATCTTGGTTTACCTTTCCCTTTTCCTTTACTGGCATAGTTCATGAGGTGTTTACTCTGGCTTGTGGGGTTCCAAGAACGAGAGCCTTCCTTCAGATGAGTTGAGCTATAGTGTTTAACCAACACTTCAGCAATGTGTTCAAAACTCAAAGACGAGGCACACGACTTGATGACTAGGACTTCTTGCCTTGAAATACCTGAAAGTTCAAGCATTAGCTCACTTCGCATCTCCTCGCTCAACTGAAGGGATGGACCACCTGCGACGCCGAGACGTGTAGCTCAGCATGCTCTCGCGATTGACGGCTCAGAACTCCGCCCTGCCTTTGGCCGGCACGGAAAAGTTCACGAGCTTCTTCCGTCGCTCTTGGAAACACATTGGCACGAATGCGGCTGATCAGGGTCTCAAGCCCTTTTGGTTGCATCAGAACCTCATGTCCGAGGTCTCTGGCCACCAGAAAAGCATCACCACGAAGACCCTCAACGATCTTGTTCACCAAGGTCGCCAAGTCTTGGCGCCTCTTTGCCTGAAAGGCTTGGGAAGTCTCCGACTTTCCCGTACGAGATGCACTCTCCTCCGGGTCTTCCTGCATGGAATACGGACGGGACCGCTCTCTTTCCGGAAATGGGAACTCGTCCTCATCTCCCTCTGGCTCAGCAACATACTGTTCAGTACTACGTGGTCCTACCTTACCAGGCTTCGATGATTTGGGGGTATTGGAGGCCACTACTTCTTCAGGGTGTGATTCTTCAAACAAACGGATCCTAAGCAACGTTCGGAATTCCCAATCATGAAACGACTGTGGATTCCCATCGTAGATGTAACTCCCTGACTTAGTTTCTGCTGGAGCCGATGTCAAACGCTCTGCCCCGAACTTGAGGCCAGCAACGGACATCTATTTCGACGAAATGGGGGGGCCGCTGCCTACAAGATCAGCGAATTTATTTCTACGATTCTTTTCCCTGGATGTTTTCGCTTTACGACACCTCAGAGTCAAGGCACGAGGTACGGACCTTGCTCCGCTACCAATGTTGAAATAGCAGCGTTGGTGCAGTAAGCACGCACTTTTGGCTAGCGTTAGCGCAATAGCTCAAGGGCCCTGTTAGCCGAAATGTCCGCGGATAACATAGTGAAACACCAACCTGGTACAACCAACTGTACATGCACATTCCATACCATGGGTGAATTCACACAAGTGAGTTCTGCTATAAAGTAGGTAAAATACATAATTTCGGAGCCAAGAATTGAAGATGTTTTGCCACAGCGAAGACTTGGAAAGGAAACTGTTTTGAACCGACTGCGTGTTCAGTACATGTTTCAACAATGTTCAACATGTTCTATGCTTCGTAATGCTTCACTATTCTCCAATGCCTCTTTTGTTTCGTGTTTTTGTTTCTCTGGGCTCGCGCACTGGCGCAGGGGGTGCGGGGGGTGCAGCTGGCACCGTAGGCGGTACAGCTGGCACCGGTGCAAAGTCGTTGAGGTGGTGCCGGAGGGCGCTAAGGTCGTTGAGGCTGGGCAGGGCTTTGCGGATCTCGTCCTCGGTGACGTCCAAGCCTTGTGCCTTCAGAAACTCCTTCAAACATCTTGGCAGCCAAAAAACAAAAGAAACGATGTCAAAAAGATGTTAAAACGATGTCGAACATGAAAGACGTTCGGAAGCTGCGGGTATCTGCAGGTCTGCTTTCAATCAAAAGCAATCACGCTCCTTTTGCTGAGTTCGATCAGTTCCCACAGCTTTGTCTGCTGCAGATGCCCAATTAGAGACCTCACTGTCAAAAATCTAAAAGTCTGAAAGATCAACCGGCGGGTTTTTGTTTTTGTGCTTAGTCTCTAAACGAAAAAGAACGCTGAACCACCTGAACCAATCCACCAATCCTAAACAACTCCGCACAATTTCTCGTTTGACAGTTGCTTCCTGCCTCGACTGGTGCATAGGTCACTGTCGGCGCTGCCGCACTGGGTCTCCAGTGGAAGCGGGACCTGTGCAGCACGTCAGTCACGTCGCATTCGAAAGTTTGCCAAATCTTTGTTTCTCATTGCACACTCTAAGGCATACACGCAGGGCTGCAGGGCTTCCCGTCCAACGTCAACTCAGAAAGACACAAAACTTCATCACATATGAGCTCATATCACATCAGCATCCGAGATCGGGACTTGATTGCATTTTTTGGGGTCGACATCCAACTCTGCATTTTGTGGCCAGCTTTGCTGGTTTCATGGAAAAAATCTGAGCAATGCACCCAGCGTTCCAAAGGTTCAGATGCTTCGAGCAAAGATGCCTTGAGTCACTACTCTACTGTGTTGTGGACGTACAAGTATTGCACCTTGTTGCATCTTAATGTTTTTTTCCTGATATATCAATATGACAAAAACATGTCATTCAAGAATTCATAGACATTAGTGCCTGGTGAAGAAGGACCTTCCGGTAACGACAGCCCTCTTGGATAGTGGATGGCGCAGAAGGTGTTGGCAGCAGAAGCGCAGAAGCCTGGCAAACGAATTTGAATTCTGCGAGGAAAGTGTTAAGATTACAATCTTTTAAGATGAAAAACGAAAAACCGATGACTCTTCCTCGCATCTGACATTATCGAATCCAAACCTCGCACCTTCACTAAAAGTGCTAGCAGGAGCACTGGGAGCATCCCGGATCCGGGATTCCGGGATCCCCCAGTTTCTTCTACATTAGGGTCATTGCCTCACTTGTTTCTTCAGCACAAATCTGCATACCATCCAAATTGAAAATGAAATCGAAACTCCGTTTAAGCTCTTGGGTGGCCAACTCCGCGTGTTCGAAGCCGCGGAACTGTGGACCGTTTTGACACCGAAAAATCCAGCAGCGATCGATGTGTAGCAGAACAGGCTCAGCTTCTGAGAATACTGAGAAACAGAGCGAACCATCCAAGCGAAAGAGGAAAAGTGAGAAACTGAAAAAGTCTCCGTTATTCGTTTTTTTTGAATCTTTTTCTGCCATCGTTTCTTGATGGTTGTGTTTTTCGTTCTTCGCAAGTTCATGTTCACAACTCAATTCCACTCCGCTCCTTTTCCATTCTTTTCACGTCTCCAAGCGGCAAGTCAAGAGGTAAGTATGGGCTTTCTGCAGAACCGGAGAATAAAACTTCAAGAATTCCTGAATCTTCTCCTTTGGATTTCCAGGATCAGGACAAAGCTTGGAGAGGAAAATCGCACGTGATGGAGCTGCCATGATGGCAGCTTGAATGACATTCCTCGTCAAGAAGTTGTGATGAGGTTTAAGGGATCCTTCGTATCCCATTTGGATGCATTTGTGGAGAGGTTGCTCAGCATCCTCCAACACGACATGCAACGTTTTCTCCAGTAACCGCAGAGCACGCATGAGCCACAGAAGTCCTCAGAACTGCGCAAACTTGCAAACGAAGAACATTAGAACAACCAAGAAAACCTCTACCAAGACTCCGGTTTTTCTGTCTGGCATACACATGTGACATACTGTAACTCTTACCCATGACGGGATGATTAATTTTACATGATTAGGCCTACGGACCTTGCATGAGGGGTTGAAAGATCAAAAGAACGAAAGATCTTTGGATACTGTGTACATCCGTGCATCCGTTTACTAAGTTTACTAGTCTACCTTGGCTTCACTCTACCTCCAAGAGTTGACTTGATCTTGAAATGTAAAATTGAAATTCACATAAGAAATTCCACGAAAAACTGTGAGTCTCAAGTCTCGGTAATACTCTCAGTACTCAGCAAGTCAGCCACACATATGGACACAAAATACATCAAAATACATCAAAAAACACAATCTAAGCCTATGAGCTCATATCTAAGCTGAGTCTCCCATGGCGGCACTGCCTTCAACTAGGGCCTTGGCATAAGAGCCGGCCTTTTTAGATTCCCCATCAATGAGACACTGTAGAGAAACGTCGGAGCTGACATGTTGTTGAATCATCTTGGCATTTTTCCGCATATCAGCTTGAAAACTCTGCAGCATCTTTCCAAAAGAATCAAAGACGACAATGGTCCCCAAGGCTGCTGAGACAAAGCTCGAAGCACAAATCTCATCGCCATGCATTTTCATGGATGTCTCTCGCCAACCGAAAATGGCTTCATCCAAAACAGAAGAATGTGCATTCGGTGCATTCGATGCATTCGGTGCATTCGGTGCATTGGAGATGATACTTTCCGAATGCGTCGAACGGCGAAAATCATCACGCGACACATCACGAGACACGTTGCTGGACACTCCGTTGTCGTTGCTGTACCCGTTGTGGCCTGCGTTGCCTCGTGGAATGCCTCCCAAAGGCAATCCAAATCCCGAGACCTCGCCGTGACGAGAGTGACCACCTTCGTACCCCTCTTCGGCGTCTCCATCACTGTCGGAAGAACCCAAAGGGGTGCGAAAGCCCTCACTTCCATCCTCTCCATTTCCTCCAATATCTCCATTTTTTCCATCATTTTCTCCCAAAAAGGCAGCCAGCTCGGCAGCTACATGTTGGAAGTTCCTTCAAATGCTGACACAACATGATTGACATGATCATGACATGTAATGTGTCACGATTATTCACGATGCTCACAATGCTTTTGCAGTACCCGCGCATTATGCAAACACGGATCAGAATCAGAGACCACCACAAAACAGTACAGAACTAGTATGTCAAAACGAATCATACAAAATTACGGCCACATGCTGTCCTGATGTCTTTGGCAGCATCTTTCCACATCATAGATCTGGTGTTGGCTGCATGCCAAGCTGCATTCCAGCAGAGTCTTTTTACGAGACTCGCAAGCTCCTCGTGAATCTGAACGCAAAAGTTTCAATAGTTTCTCACAATCGCTTTTGGAAAGAAGTGCAACAACGCAAAAAGGTTGGTTGCATTGTGAATGTCAACATCCTGTCAGACCTGAAACAAGGCCTCAATGTTGTCATTGTCTGCATTTCAGTCCAATTCAAGTGGTTCATCACTCCAACCACTCCAAGACACACGCGATGTCAGTCTCTCAAGAAGCTCCGCGTAGAATTCAACACCTGAAGGGCGCTAGATGGCATGAGAGCTGTGAGAAAGCCAATAGGGAGCAAGCAAAGAAGAAATTCAATATCTGCATCCGTGCAAAGAAGAAATCACGGAAATCATTGATCACAGTGATAGATGGACGTCCCTTTGCGAGAAGTAGGAAGACTGCCATCCCGGATAGAACTAGAGAAACACGTAAGCAACACCTTTTCCAATTTGCAAAGGAATAATGTGGCATACAAGTATCTCAACATTTAACAAGCGTGAGCTGTTGTCGCTTATCAATTATAGCCACCATTGACATCTATTTCTCGATTCATGACGGATCATTCTGCCTGCCATAGTATACAGTATATGGGCTGCTTTCATTTCATCTTTTAAAAAAACATCATTGCTTTCAAAGACTTGGTTTCATGAATTTGTTTCCAAGTTGTTTTCTGCCGTTTCTTGCACATCTCTCACGTTCTTCTTCTATCTTTTCATCATTCCACCCAGAACTTCATGTTTGTTCCATCCCTTTCACCCTTTCCTACAAATTCCATTCAGAATTCATCAGAACTCCTTTTTCTTCCGGGTGGCTTCGTCGGTCTTTCTCCGCGTCGGAGAAGAAGAAGCGACGTCGATTCGCGCAATGCCACGCCGCCGCAAAGGCCAAACTCTTCATCGCCTCGACGCTCTCCGTCGAAAACGCGTCCGCCACGCGCCGCGCCGCATCCTCCACGCCGCGACGATCCCGCGCCGCGCTCTGCCACAGAAGGCTCCGTTCCTCGTACGAGTCAGAAATTTCATGAAATTTCGATAAAATGTTAGAACATGAATTCCTACAACATTCTAGTATTATTCTAGTATTGTGTAGCATGATTCGTGCGAGAGAATTTCAGCCCTTCAAGATTCTCGCAAGATCTCGCTGATGGTGTCTAGTTTCTACGAATTTCTCAACGGCTGTTGAAGGAACGCAGGCAAATGGCGCAAAAGAACACTGAACAACAGCAAAAGCAAAGAGAGTATCACCATTTCAAACATAGGTCAAGTGCTTCTTCATATTCCTTGCGATGTCAGGGCTCTGATCCTTAATTATTCCAACCGAATTGACATCAATTTTCACAGTTCGGTGTGCCAACTTCAAGTCATTGCTGAGGGTCGTTGGCTGCAGACCATGCTGCGTGAAGGGTCAGCTGCTGGATGTTTTCTCCAGCCATTCTACTCCATGGAAGGGGAACGGTTTGTGAGTTGTGTCAACATCAAAAGCCTCAAAAAAATGTGTGAAGAAAGAAAAAGGATTCTGCAAAGCAAACTTCTGTGAGTTGTGCCGCATTAAAGTCACATCGCCCGGCTTGACCGGGAGCCGAGATTGCAGCTTTCGAGAGCATGAAAAAGATATCAGATAGCAAATCACAAGATGAGAAGTCTGAAACCCTGGATAGCCCTGGCAAATCTGGCAAATAGTCATTCCATTCACTGCTTACATCGATTCTGCAAAAAGAAGGAATACCTGAAGTCTTCGAGTCTTCGTCTTTTTTTGTTTTCATCGCAGCACTACGATGTTCCAAAGGTGTGTGGCTCAGAAACCTGACCGAGACAGTCACATTCCCACTCCAAACACTCCAAATCAAACAGGAACTGAAATTGTGTTTTTTTTGCATCTCTTGAATTCAGAAACACGGAAAATATGGAAAGAAGATGAAAGAAGTGAAAGTGTGAAAGTCTCTTTTTCAAAAGAAACATGAAAAGTATGGATCGGAGGGAAAGTATGGATCCAATGGATCCCATGGCCGCGCCACCCATGATGGCATGATGGCATGTCGACAGTCGACAATGTCATCTCGTGTTTTTTTTGTAGGTGGCACCTTTGTCATTTCGTGTTTCCAAGGTCGCAACTTTGTCAGTCATGTACTACGCAGCGTTCAGCTTCTCCTGTCGCTTCTTCACTTCGCGAAGCATGGAGACCGCCTGAGTTGACGGATCTGAATCGAAGCACAAATGAATTTAGAGAAAACGTGAGACAACATGAGATGACTCCATCCTTGGAGATCATGCATGATACAGCTTTGTGAATACGGCGAAGTTCGGGAAAAGCTGCAGAAAGTCTGAAAGTCAGAGACCTACATAGACCTACAATTTGACACTTGATCTCGAGACCAAAGTGTGCAGAATGTCCTTGGCATGTCCAACCTACGACACTTCAAGTTAGGTCGCAGGCCTTTGCACAAAGATGGGAGCGCAAATCGTGCATGCCCTGGCCTGGGTATGAATTTGGAGCCCTCCAAGGCATGCGAAAATACCAGAAATCGCAAGAAATCATAAGGATTCATAAGCAATCTTAAGAAGTCAAGGACGACACAAGGTCTTGTTGAAAGGTTTCAGAGGTTTCAGAGGTTGTCTTACAATTCTTTGAGAGAAGCCAAATATGCGAAGAAAATGTGGTACGATGGCATGACGCCACAACTGAGCTTTGCACCCATGCGGGCCGACACCATGATAAGCCGTTGACCTCGAGATGTTGGAACTCGGAATTGTATTTCCTATTGAAGGTTTCACGTTTCTTACCTTTGTTACCTGCAAACACCCCGAATCTGCAGAAATCAACCTCATTTACGATCATTTAATCAGGTGTCGTAATGAACGGTATCAAAGCACGCGGTAACAAAAACACTTGCTTAAATTGAATCCGTACAGGTTTCTCAAAACCTGCACAGAACAGGAAAGGGCTGGAGGAACTGACAGGGACCGAACATGAATCGCAAATGTGTGCACCACTCAAAGTCAGATTTGCAAATTGCCAAATGGCCAAATGGCAATGAAACCTCTCGGGATACTCGCAAACCTTCAAAAATCCCTAAAAAACTTGACTCAATTCTCGAGTCTTTTGATGTCTTTTGTGTGTTTTCAAAAGTTTCAACTCCAAGTCCAAGTTCCAAGCTAGATCGCGGCACACCCTTGATGTCTTCCAACACGAGCGTTGCCTCAGTTGATCGGAACACATGCAGCCAAAATACGAATTTTAAAGAACGATCAAAAAACGACGAAAAAACGGCGATACCGTTGGATCCTACATCTACTTCAGACTTGGGCTGTCATCTGGTGCCCAGACCACTTTTCCCAAAGTCTTCGGGATGACCATGTCACATTTCGTGAGGATGAAGACCTAACAAGTTAACACAAATTAACACCAATTTCTGTCAAATTGCATGAAATTGCTTGTCAAGCCATTGAGAAACTCTGTTTAAAGTCAGCAAAACGAATTGCCTGGCTTTCTTCACACCTTTTTCCCATCGCTCATCTTAAGCTGATTTGTGAAACTGAAGGTTGGCCGGACTCGAGTTCATCAAACTTGGGACCACCCGACACGATGTGGCCCACTCCGAGCACTCCGAGCGTGACGTGAGCTCACACTTTGCGGCTCACCTTGGCCTCTCATTCAACATCCGTGCTAAGGGGCCCCACTGTCGCTGAGGTCCTGTCGAGACTTCTGACAAAGAAATTTCAATTTTTCCATCCCATGATGCACAATCCGATCTATCCGGTATCTATCCAGTATCTATCCAGTATCTATCCAGTATCTATCCAGGGCCTTCTGGAATCCAATGAATTTTCTGGACTCGATCGATTCAAGGTTGCCCGTTCAAGGGTATTGCAATATTGCCCATAATTACTCATGTTGAAGGCTCTGTCTGGTACTGCATGAAGCTTTCCCCCGCCACTTTCTGTGACCGAAATACAAGTTTCACTCCTGCTATGTAGCCCAAGCCTCCAACGCCTCCTGCAGGAGTCCAACATTGCAGGCAGAGAAACTTTGAAGACCATTTTGGATCCGAGGTTGGATGTTCAAAATATATAAATTCAATATTTCAATCACAATGTATACAAATTCTATCAGGAAATGTGTGTCTTCGTTTCTCTGCTTCAACCCACTCCGCCACGTGACGCAGTCCTTTGCTCTCACCGAGCGGCAATTTAGCCACGCTGCGGCGGCCCTGCAAAGCGATGCGCAAAGCGAGGCGCAAAACGTCGGCCACTTCGGCCACTCCGGCAACGAGCTCACGAGCTCACTCCGCTTGCCACTTTCCGAGAAACTGAGCTGTGGGCGGAGCTCGGGTGAACGATGTCGGTGATGCCTAGTGTCTGCATAAATCCACAAACATGCCTGCTTCACTACCATCAAGTATTTGAATCGAATTATAACATATAATCTGTCATTATATCATATGTTGTTTGAACCTGTCTTACAGGATGAACCTGTATTTTCATGCTTCTAGGATCTTCATATCTTGTCAGGTCTCATCTGTTTCGCTCACTTTGTCTTCGTCATTTTCTTCAAAGATCCATCTCCATCCAAGAGACTCTGTGGTTCGCTTCGACCATGTCCCAAAGAATGACTGCCAGGATGGAAGAATCGGGACTTGTTCATGTTCAGCCGGAGAAACAAAATTCTATAAGATTCTCAATTTCCGAAATCAAAGAATTGAAGAACTTCATTGAAAAGCATCAAAGGTCCCAGGAAGCTTCACAGTGAACTTGATGCAGGAAACCAGAAGAAACCGTAAGAAACCGAAGGAAATCATTCTCGGAAAGTTTCAGAAAGCATTGTATTTAGTGTGTAATTGGAACGTTATGAAATGGTGAGTGTTCCACAATTCTCTATTGGCCTATGAGACATCCATGTGCAACTGGTGCTGGAACTTTGAGCGGCATTCACCTCGGTTAGAAAAAAACACTTTTGTTTTTCCAACTTGAACGTTCATTATGATTTGATTCTGCGCATTCTGAACCATTGAACGAAGTGAACGGCTTGAAGAAACTGAAAATGTCTGCAGACAAGGTGCGCCCCTAAGGTTACCGAGAAGTACGCCAGTCTTAGTCGAGAACAGTACGAACATGCAAAAATGGATGAAGATGGTTGAAGTTCAAATTTCAGGCTTACAACTCTTAGAATGCCATCGCAGCCATAGCCCACCAACAGCCCGCCACAATAGGCATGTCACAAATTACAGACGGTACAAAGGCTTCTTCGACTGTCGGGCGTACTTGATCTCATCGTCTTATCATCTCATCTCCGGATGATCTTATTACCCTTTGCTGTGGTGTCTCAGCTAGCGACGCTCGCGCTTCGGCGGGCACCTCCTCCTGAGGAATTTTCCAGGTGTGGCCACTTCAGTGTTTTTAAAGCAAGTGTATTCTCTCGGTGCCCCGTTGGCAACATGACCTAACTGTCATTTCTTTTAACCAATATATGATATTGCACAGATATACATTTCATATATTTCTTATATTTCATCAAGACTTGTTTGAAAGGCTTCCCCACCTGAGGGAAGTCTGTTGCCATGAGCTTTTGCCTCACAGTATCTCACAGTCACTATGGAGAGATAGACATGAAAAGCGACAAGAACTCAGGGCCCTCACGATACAGCGATTCATCACCTTGGTGGCCCGGATATTTTTGCGAAAAATTCCAAGTTTTTCAAAACTGAGAAGTGCGGTAGTAGGGACCTCGTCGGAATGTCCGTCTTCGGCCAATTTTGGAAGGTAGTAGCCTCGTTTTCAGCATGACATGCCCACGCCGTACTTTCCATATCCTCTGTACTTGAACTTCATAGTGGTGCGGAAAACTGTCAAAAATGGTGGGTGATAAGAGTAACTCAGATTAACTATAAGTGCTAAGAGATAAATTAATGAACGCGAACTGGGCCTTAAATCAGAGCAAAATACGCAAAATACGCAAATTCGGACAAGATAGGTTCAAGAAATTCGGACAAGAAATGCCAAGGGCACCACTGTAGAGGGCCTTCTCCCGTATTCGGGTGTCGAGAGTTCCGACCTCAAACAGCGCCATGTAACTTCAAACAACTAATTACCATAGCACAGCACAACAAAAAGAGGAAAAAAAATCGTTGCAAAATTGCAAAAATTGCAAAACAGCACTTATAAGATACTATAAGTACTTATAAGTTTCTTGCTGCTGGCATCAATCCACCACCCCATGTCACCAGATTCCTCAGCGCCCATAGTCCAATGAGTCCAAAAATATTCAGCTTGGAACATTGAACATGTTTGAGGCAGCAACACAGGGTCTACAACCACTCGTCCTTGACATCCCTTGGTGTTGCCAGGTGTCGCTCTGGAAACAAATCCTACCGTTTGTCATCAGCAATTTCCATCTAGACATTCCACACTTCCAAACTACAAATGCGTCAAAATTGATTGAGTTCCACACCCCGGAGCTCATGATGGAAACAGCTCAAGCAACAAGCCGAAATGGCTGAGGACATGTCACAAACCAAGTGTGTCCATTCATGTGACATCTTGACGCCTGGCATTCAATGCCTGACATCACACATGAATGCAGTGAATGAAAGCGAGCCAATACTGATCCTGAACTCTCATAGTGTACAGAAAGCAAAAGACGTCCAGTACACAATCACCTGTGTTCTGTGCAAGCCTTCTCAGGGCCTTTCTCCCCAAGTGATGCATAAAACTTCCAGTCGGAGGGCCGGATCCTTGTTGGAACTCGTAATTTTCAAGTCAAGTTGACCTAAGTCACTCTGCTACTTTCCTACTTTCACCAACTAACACTAAGAGGCGGTCCCTGTTCGAGCATCCACCAGGCAGTACAGTAGTCGCAAGGACTGACAAGCAAGACATAGGAAGACAAACCGAGAATGAACGGAGAGCAGACAAAAACGGAGACGTCTAAGTTCTTTTTCATGTCTTCGCTGTTGTTTTTCTGTGCTTGGGTCCAACTTGAAATCACAGTGAGCATATTTTGCTGTGTGTCATTGTGCACATTGCAAAGCCCACCTTTCTCTGGGTGATGAAGTCAGCGACCATTGCTCCATATTCTGAGCCCTGACGTCCGCGAGTCCACACGCACAATCACCACCCACCACTGCACCGGCAATGTCACAGCATCCCACCTTGGCATAGCCGTAGCCAGGCAGGTCAATGACATCCTCAGCACGCCAGCTTTGTGCTTTGGCAAGTCTCTAACTGAAAATTGCATAAATTGCGATGATCTTTGCAATCTTTGTGTTCATCCTGCCAGGGAAAAAAAGCTTACATGCACGCAACCAAGGATCAACTGGCAAGCGACTGCATTTGTACCAATCAATGGATCTCGTAACACCCGGATCATCCTCCAAAACACATTGAAAGATCAACAGCTCCACAAAAATCAACCTCCGTTGCATGCCGTGAAATTCCACAAGCTCCAGAGACGCTAGAAGCATTGCAGGCGCCCCTCATTTTCCTTCGCGGTTCCAAAGTACTTAGTAGGAGGAGATGACCCACAAAAGTGCATTTCCCAGTATCAGGAAAAGGCATATGACAGCTGCAATCACAAGATTTGGCCTCAATGGACAAGAGATGAAAAGCAATGAAAATGAAGCACAAGCAATGTACGCACCCACGATGTATCTAAATTAGATTCTAATGTATCTTTGATTGTATGACATTTTAATCATATGTGTTCAAAAAAGCCCACAAAGTCAACATGTCCCAAGATGTCCAATCGGCCAACTGCGGCAAGTTGCAGCAAAGTCGACTCTTTCTGTGGGGCCTCAACTGCGACGTTACCAAATGTCGATGTCGAGCAGTTTTCACAATGAATTTGCCAAGCAACTTCCGGAGTTTCTGCAGGACTTCCGAACAAGAGAGTTGTCGATTCCACAGCCACCGTTGCGCTCGCTAAGGGAGGAGATGCATCTTCCTTTTTCTGGTCGGACGTCGGGAATGTCCATTCGACCTCCTGATACAAATCAGCAAATCACCAGGAAATGATATATGAGGGAATCAGTGAAACACATTAAGTCATTTAGTACACTAAACTTGACTAAACAATGAAACATACCCCAACTTATTGCAACCTGAAACATCTGTGAAATTGCTTCCAGCCTGAGACGGTGGCACGGTATTTGCCTGGACTTCAAGCTGACAATCATGGCCATCACATGAACACCAGAAAGCACTTCGGATCATTCTCTCAATTTCATTTAATTTCGAAGCATTTTGTACATAAACGTTCCTGATCGAACTTCTTCAAAAGAAAACAGTTATTTTGTGTTATTCAACATGAAAGGAAAAGGGACAAAGGGACATCGAAATCGTGTTCAGTCTTTCTGACACGTCTGACGTTTTCGTTTTGGCGCCTCTTGCAGTGTAGGCTCCTGTTTGGAGCCAAGAAGACTCATGGCCTTTTGACCCGCTGAGTTGACTGCGTGTGCAGCCTGCACAGCCTGACAAGTGTTAAAAAATAGGACCAAATGAAAGTGTGAAGCGATATGAAGCGATATAAAGAAATCATGCCACCCTGAGTTTTGGGAAGGAGTCTAACAGTCTAACGTCAATCTGCTTTGCATGTTCATTTGGTCAGGGCCTGGAATTCCCCCGGTGCACGCAGCAATTCCTCAAACCAGATCACAACTGACAAAGAGATCTGGTGCCTTGGGAATCCTTACTTCCCTGCGACTTTCAAGGAAAGTATTGGAAGCAAACCATGAATTGTTTAGATGATCTTAGATGATCTTCGACGTCAGCATTGTTAAGAACAAGTTCTGTTTTGCCACTGAGAAGGTGGCCAATGGAGACGATGCCTTGGTGGCGTTTCAAAGTTGAATTTGGTCATGCGACACAGGACGCGTTCGGCAGAGTTCGCGACATTTCCAAAAGCTCCACGGACTTCGAGGAAGATCTGGGAGATGTTTGCCTCGACCTGTAGAATCTTTAGCTCAATCTCATTCTATAGGATTCTATGTGTCATTCTATGTCCGAAAATTCCACAGTACCATGCTCAGATGGAACTTTTAAACACATCGTAGCTAGTACCTTATATGAGATTCCAAAATATTCAGTATAATATATTAGTATCTTGGTGCGATTGAACTATATGATTGTAAAGAGGTTATACATTTCTATACTGGCATTGGATTTGTTTATCATCACATCAAATCGCTGGTGATTTCTGATTTCTGGTCCGCCTGAGCTCCAGCATCTACAGCCAAGCGAAGACCCTCAGCACACGTCTTCAGGGCCTCACAGGAAGGCGAGACGGGAGACGTGTGACAAGAAAATACAAGAAACAGGTTAAGACGCATCGTGATGGGCCGTGACTCTGTGAATCCAGTGAAACGACGGCATTAGCTGTGCATTTCGGTGCATTTCCGTGGCCCATCGAAGTTTTGAAATGAAGGATCTCAATATGGTGCCATATGGTGTCGATGTAAACATCTGCCCATCCTACTGTAGTGTTTGCTGCTGTCTTTACCCTTCCAACTGGGACCTCGCTTCGACAATTTGCAAAGAATATGCAATGCGACAAATATCTATGAATCTGACTAAGTACACAAATCTGACTAAGACTACTAAGACTTTCTATAAATCTTGGATCTTGGTCAAGGTCTTGATGCATCTTGCACACCCTGCCTCCCGCAAAGCATTTTCCCTGATCAGAACAGTCATGCAACACGTACAAGTGACAATGTGTCTGTAACACAAAGCCAAAGGATCCTGTTAGTCACAAAATGTCGATGGTATACGTTGTGGGATCAAACGGTACCGAATGGTCATGGAAATCAAAAATAATACATAGTTAGAAGTTATGTTCAATGCTTATAAATAGACGAGTACTCCGAGTACTCCGAGTACTCCGAGTACTCCGAGTACTCCGTATATCGGTTTGCCATCCGTGGACATGTCACCCATGTCACTGTCTTGAATCTTTGGGTCTTTGGGTCTTGGGAGCCGGACAGGTTAAGGCCTCCAAGCTTCATGTGCAGATCTGCCTCCAACGTCGCGTTGTAGAAGTCCTCCAAACGAGGAAAGATTTTTGGACGAGATGATGACTAGATGTCAAAAAAACAGGAAAAAAAAGGGACAAGACATCACGGAGCCGCCCGCCTCCACGCGAGCGTTGAGGTCTTGAAGTTGAAGCGCCAGCGTTGTGGCCTCGAGATCTCGGATTTCGACATCAATAAATTCATCCAATTTGTTTTAGGGTCGATGTCTTTAAGTCTTAGCATTTCGATATCTATTTCTCAATTTCATATCTATTCACACTCGAGGTTGGAGGTGGAAGGTCCCAGCCTGGCCAGCAGAGTTGAGCAGCGCCGAGGTTCCGATCGTGAGATTCTTCGTTCCAAGTTCCCCCTGGCGCGGTTTGGGAGGGTGACGGGTGACCGGTCTCTGGGTCACCTTACAAGATGTTGGTCTCTGGGTCACCTTACAACATCTTCCAACCAGAAATTCACAAAGACGCGTGGCACGACAATCTTGTGGAGATACAAGTACGATAATACAGTATAATACTGTATGATATAGTATGATGTAGTCATAGTGCTAGTCAGCTAGCGAAAGCTTCCCAACACTTCTCACACCTCAACATCTCCCCACGCAATCACCAGCCACCTGAGTAGGAACTCGCCGAGTCTCACGCGATATGTTCTCTGCAAGCTGGACCTGAAACACAAGCCTCTGAGACAATGAAATTCAAACGACTGATATTGCCATTGAATGCTTAGATGGAAAAAACCCTATCAGTACGCATCATGTCTGCCATGTACACACACTTGGACAAAAAAATCAAGACGTCTTAAAAATTTCTGCACGAACCAACAAACCGTTCGGCTGTCCACTCATCTCACTCATCCACTGAATTCGTGGATCCGCACCCGTTCGAACAAATGCTGGGTAATCTCCTGCAAGTTTGTCAAAATGCGAATATGAATGCAATGGCAATAATGCGTTTGATCTAAAATGTTTCTTCTAAACTTCTAAACTTCCAAACATTTTAATCCATCTGGATACGCATCTCCTGTTTCATGTCCACCAGGGTATTCAGTTGTTTGCTGACATTCGCCTTTGTCACAGCATCCTGCCAAGTCTTCGCGCTTCCAGATTCAACCAAAGGAACCAGAGTTTGAGAATGTGCTGTTTGTACAGCATGTACTTTTCCAGTATCCACTTGTCACTTTAAGAAAAAGATGAAACGAAGCCAATGTGGGGATTCCATCGTGATCCATCAGGGTCCATCGCTATCCACACTATGACGCCTGCACCAGATGATGCGCCAACATCTGTGAAAGCGTCAAGTTGTTCGCCGACCTCAAAGACGCCAAATGACTTCTGAAGCCAGGCACCCAACAAACCATCCCCAGCATATGATAGCCGTTGAACTTTAACCATGTTTAACCCTCGAGAAAAAAAGACAGAAAATCAGAGCACATATTGAGAAGCCCCGGACATGTTGATGGCCTTCTGCACTGCCAGAAGGTCCTGACACATTGGAGGGACTGGAGTTGGAGATCCACTTTCCAACCCAAAGGTCCGGGCCGTGATGGTCCGTGACTCCGTGGAATCTTTCGAATCTTTCCTTGGACAGCAGTGCTAAAACTGTGGCACTTGATGGCACGTGTACCACACCACTGCAGCCAGTGCAGCCAGTGCAGCCAGCAGGCCCAGAGAAGCTGCGGAAGAAATCTTCTGCCACTTTCGTGAGATTCACCTGCGCAATGAAGTAAAATATGAAACTTGACCATCTCCCAAGTCTCTCAACCGCAGAGCACAAACATATCACACCGTCTGTCCACAATCTCTCTGTAACTTTCTAACACTTTCTAATCATTGCTTTCTCGTTCCGTCTGCCTTGAGACTAGAAGCCATCGCACAGGTCTTGATGCTCGTGATCCCTCAGGTCAGAAGTTTCTCCAAGGCTTTGGAATTTCACAGCATCGCGTCGTGCTGTTAGTTTTGTTGTAATGCCAACCAAGCGTCCATGCCGAACCTCACAGCTCAGGTGTTGTGTTCAATCTAACATGAACACTGCATTAAATGTAATGTCTATCCGACTATATCCGACTTATCAAGTTGAAGTATTTTGAAGTACACTCCGCATACTAAGTAGATTGACTTTGTGCGAAGTGAAACCAAGGCACTGCTGCCAGCAGCTCCATACCCAACCTCATTTGACACCAAAAACGCCACATTTAAAAAGACACCGAGAGAAATGTTATCATTTAAAATCCAAAATCTCCAAGAAGCTGATCAGCCAACTCCTTTGTGTGTTGTCGCACCCACAAGCTTCGATTGGCGTTTGCCTGGCTTGTCATGCTCATAACTAAACATGGCGACAAAACAGAGGAAACATCGAAACATGTCCCATCAACTAAATTCTGAAACTGCACCAACGGCTGTTATGTATCCAATCGCAGAGAATCCCATAAAATCACATAGAATCACTATTGAACCCTACTGAAGAGTACTCACTGAAACGCTATACCTCCTCGCAACAGTGTCCTCCCTGCTCTCCTTTCCGAATCCCTCATGTTCGCATGTATGCTTTCACGCATGTGTTAACAATTTTTGAAAGAAAAAAACATGTCAGTCTTTTCACGTACTTCACGTACTTTTGACTTTCATTCACTTTCATTCCGTACTTTTCTTTCGCGATTCGCGCCTGCCAAATCTCTCGATTTTGGAGGATTTTCTGCGCGGCCTTGGCCACTTCAAGACCTGTTGCCTCGATAGAGCCGTCCACCACGCGGCCCAGACTCCTCAGAACAAAACGAAAACCAAACGAACAAACGAACCTTGAGAAAAGAAGACCTGAATAGATGACATATGTCACATATGTCACATATGTCACATATGTCACATGTGTTTTACATTGTTTGAAATTTGTCACATTTTCTGACATCTTTTGTTTTGGCACTTTAATCTTCCGAGGTGCTCCATCAGAACATCTGTCTTGCTGTTCAGGGCATCTGTTTCATGCACAGACTGCTGTTGCTCAATTTTCGCCTTAAAAAGAAAAGCAGTTGAAAGACTGAAAGACAGAAAGACAATCAAAGGCAGTAGAAACTTTGACCTTACGTTTCGGAAATGACGAAAGGGCTTCCATATGCTGGAGGAAGATCTGTTAGATAGGTGTGGCAAGTGTGGAGACCAAAGTGTGGCAAGGAAGGTGAAGAAGAAGAAAGTAAAAAGAATCAAAGAATCACCATCCATGAATGCTTCAAGAATTTGACTTTAACTTTAACGCACTCTAATACTTCAACTCCATGTCACTATGTGCTGCAGTTTGGTTCCATGTTTTCTGTTTTCTGTGGACAAGACACCTGTGACATTTGGCTGCAGATCGGAGCTGCTCTTTGCAGCGCCAGGATCATCTCTAGCAAGGCATCGCGTGCCACGGTCGCATACTCCTCACATGTCAATCTCACCCGAGAATGAATAAAAATATTCACGAAGGATCGGAGAAAAGTGTCACAGAACAGCAGTCACACAAGTGAGAAATGTCTTGATCTGCTCTTGTGCCAATGTTGACCCTTTGCTTCTATTTCTATTTCTATGTCAATGTCTCTTCCGTCCTATACTACCAATATCTATTGATATCTATCAATATCATCATCGCCATCACTATCACTTTCAATTGTCAAATATCCAATGTCAACTATCAACTATGAACTATTTATATCACATTCATTATCACTATAATATACTCGCTTTACTCGCTATAGTATACTCACCATACCATTCTATACTTGGTGTACTCACCATACTCACCATACTCAGCATACTCACTACACCCATCTCATTTATTGTGTTCATTCTGTACAGTCTGATGGGTTTCAGATTTGTCCTCAGTCGAGGATGTCATGGTGTCGAAGCTCTCGACCGAGAGCTTCAAGTCGCTGGGCAGGTTATCATTCATGGAGAAGACAGTGATCGGCACCCGTTGAATTGCCACCTCTTTCACTGGCACATCCATGGAACCTCATTTTCACACAAAGGTTTTGGATGTTCGGCTCACTTCGGTCACTGCCATAACATGACCTTCCATCCCACCAAACTATATATCATATATATCTAATGTGAATTTGCCAAGCTGCGGAGGGACGCCACAGGATTCGATACGTTCACGGTCTTGATTTCAATGGCATCCGGATTCAGAAAACGAAAGACTGATTCCGAATTGTTCAAGCCCGGAACGACAATTTCCACGACTTTTGACTTGACACCCAAAGATCCATTGGGCAGTGCCAATGGTGGTGCTGGTTCCAGCGTGCTCTTCTTGTCAATCGGGACATGTGGAGGATCTGCCAGTGGTGCAACAAACGGAATCTCATTCTCCGGAACTGGTGGGAGCCCTGGTTCTTGAGCAGTCTCTTTCTCCAGCGGCGTGGCTGGTGGGTTTGCTGCGGTTGGCAAGTCCGGCGGGGCTTTTGGCACCGACCCTGGTTCTTGAGCAGT
>DF239887.1:38309-70872 GCA_000507305.1 Breviolum minutum Mf 1.05b.01
CATCCAACATGTGTGCAAGTGCAAGGAACGTTAACATCCCCCCCACCCCAACCCAGCATCTTGCGTAACATCCAACATGTGTGCAAGTGCAAGGAACGTTAACATCCCCCCCACCCCAACCCAGCATCTTACATGATAATTAACATGTTTTCAAAATACACGTTTTCTCCCGTGCCCCTAATACGGGCGCCAGCACAAACAAGGTGAGCTTGCGAGCCCAAAAGACAAACCGGAACATGCAGCCCGATATCTATGTAAGGTTGTTCCAACATCCCGTCGTATCCAAACCTTGTCTGTGATACAAGGAGCCAACCACTTCCAATATTCTCTTTACGTCGTCTACACGCAAAAGCCCCAATGCAATATCCCTTTTCTCCGTTTGTTGTTCATCCCCGCAGTCAATCCCTCGCGCACCACCGCCATCAAAACCCAAGCAGCGCCCCATTTTTTGCCTACTTCTGAGTCTTTTGCTGCTTCTGGACCCGTTAAGCAAACCTGCGACCTCAATGCCCGGGCCCATGCTATTTCTGCATCCCCAGCCCCAGCTTACCTCAGCGCTATCCCCAAGCAACACCTCCAGCCATGCTGCTTTTCCCCATCACACAGACCCGCTGTACCCTCCGGTCTCGCTCCTCGGGGTAACATCCTATTTTGGGAACAAGTACAAGCAATGACGAACTATCGCGAACATATACAAATTCTACGTCAAATGCTGCCTCTTTCAACACATGTGGAACCTGTCCTGGCAAAAACTGGCCGCAAATGCCTCAGCCAAACGCATGGTATCGCATGGTATGGCATGGTATCCGCTGATAGCCATTGTCTGTGTTGTTTAAAGCAAGGATTCAGCTCCAGACTTGCACGCTGACCACGGAAAGGAGAAGTGCAAGTTTCATGGAGGGAGAGGACATGCCGGGACGCGGAAGATGTTGGACGAGTGAAGTTTGTAACTGCACTAAAGGTTGAAAATATTGCGAAATGATGAAATTTTTGATGAGAAAAGTTGGTGACGTTTGATTACCTGCAACAATGTGACCTCTGCAATAATCCTACAGCATAATTTTTGGGTTCAGTAAGCTGACAGCGCTTGGAGCCATGAACCAAGATAAGCCATCCATCCGGTGCGACACTGAGAGATTCACGTGTGTAGTTTGACAATTGAACAGATTGGAATGGAACCAAACATACGTGAAAAAATATGACAAACTAAGAGTCTCTGCTCAAAACTCCAGCCTTTGCGGGAGCCAATTTCTGAGTTCTTGTCAAGGCGTTCCTTGTCAACCGCTGAGGCGCTGGGTGAAATGAATGCACTGAAATACAGTGAGCAAATGTGAGCAATGGACAAAAGGGATGACTTTCCCACATTCGAAGCACCGATAAAGGCCACCTCGTGCACAAAAGTAACAAAAATCAAAGTGGTCTCACCATGTCTCACCAGCCTCTGGACGTTCGGGTAAGGGAAAGCTGCCCACAGCATCGCGAAGACCCAAGGGATGGCACCGTGCACGTTGACGCATGAAGCCCTCAAGCAAGATTTTCCCAAACTCAAAATGAAAGAATGAAAGTAAAAGTTCTAAAGTTCACGTGAATTTTGTTTCATTTTGCAAAGTGTATTTACATTCCCACTGTTGGATCGTGCGGATGATTCGGCGCCTTGTGCACGGCAATCGCCATACGACCCAGGGCATCACCTCATCCCAACAAAACAACAGTCCTGGTTCGCCAGTGGACAACACTGAGATGCCCACTTCTTCCATCATCCACAGCGCCTCACATCGGGAGTTTATGAAATCTATGAAGTTCTGTCTTGGAAATGGTTGTATGTTATGATTATTTTGATATCGTTTGATATCGTTTTGATATCCATCTCTTAGTTCAATCTATGGTTTCATTGTTTTATCCAACTCTTCAATGTTTCTCGTTTCCCAGGAAGTCGGGCCTCGTCGTCCATCATGAGCAGGATCTGAGCCTGCAAAGATGGCTGGTCGCTTTTCACCTTGCTTCAGCCTAGGCAGGGGCGTGTCGTAAACGTCGCGGAAGCATATTTTCTTCCTTGAACTACAAACGAGTCTAAGACAGACTTAAGATATCTGATATCTGGTATCCAGCTACTATGAGTACGTGAGTAGATTGACATAGTCAAACAAAAACAAACTCACTACCTACCACACTGACAAACAGACCAGATCTAACAAGTCTTGGTTCACGTCATCTGCTTTGTGTACGTTGTGTCATACGCAACACGTCACATACAAGTGGATACTGCGTCAAGCAACTTGGGCAGTTTGTAAAGTCCAAGTTGGTGGAGCTGGATGAAATCCTCGTTCCAAGACGGACTTTCTCGTCGTGTCGTGGTGTTTAGGCTTGCAAAACACGCAGAGGCTGAGATTCAATAAAAACCTCATGCCGTAAATCTCTGTAAATCTCAATGCATTCGTTTTTGACGACGCACTTTGCGCCTGGATTGCTTTGGGCGGCTCCGCTTCTGCTCGCCTGGACTTGGCAAGTTTTCAACGCAACGCTTGGACGAGGGTGAGACATCTCGAGAGCACAAAACCCAGGAAGCCTGCATAAGCCTACCACTTGTCTGTTCCGTGTTCATTGCAGTTCTGTTTCAATCTTGGGAAACCAATCAGAGATCAGTAAGAACAAACCGCAAGACCGCGACATAGTGCTTTCACCTAGTAACTCCAGTAACTCCGTGTCTCCACTGGAACCTCTTCTTGAAGATTCGAGGAAGCGGAATGAACTCAGATGCACAGCGGTGCAAAAGGCTGGAAAATGCTTATGATTTTTTAAAACAGATCTAGTCATCTGTCAAGTCTAAGATGTCTTTAGAAATTGCAGCTCTTGGACCTCGTCAGATCCAGAACTAGCTGCGGGATCTGTGGACCATCCAAATTCATCCCAGTTTCCCCAATCCTGCAGTCACGAGGTAAGAAGTGCTGAAATGGTGAAAAAGTGGTCAAGAACAGAAGACAAGGTACGGAAGCACACAAGAATCCGGCAACTGCATTCTGCATACACTTCCAGGACCCGTCACCGCATGGACCCGGACTGATGTTTTCGTTTCAGATAGAAAGCTACAGGCGCTGAACAACAGAGGCACGTAGGGGCTATGCTGCTATGCTGCTGTGCATGAAAAATGTTCCGATAGATTCTAATATTCCAATGGCAAGGATTGCGTTGCACGCTTCATGTCTGACGTCACTTGGCCTCCGCAGCCAGTCTCGCCCTCTCCAAGACGTTGAGCCCAGGATCATCTGGAAAAAAAAGAAGTTCCATGATGCACATGAACTTCACCGAAGTTAAGCAAAGTACGAGTCTGCCAAAACAGGCGGGAGCGGCCCCAGTTCAAAGGTTCAGGAAAGTTGCCTTTCCAAATCGCTCAAGTGAACTCGGTTGCAATTGAACTCACAAGTTGTCAGCCGTCCAATACTCAAGACGGGAGCCTCTGCTGGAAGATCGGCCTTCAAATTCCTTCTGCAGGCAAAGGTAGCAAACGCAATGAAGGATAACAAAGCTGTGCTCATTTTGCATGTTTATAACTTATAACTCTCGACCCCCGACATCCCTCCTGTGACTCTGCAGCAGCTGGGAAAACAGGAGCTGTTCCACTAGGCACTTCCACTTCCTCTGGCAAAGAGCATTTGACACTCAGCAGGTCGAGGAGTCGAGGAGCATTTATCTAGACACTAAAAACTCCTAAGGAGCACAGACCTCATCTTCTTCCTTGGGTTTTTCAAGGCCCTCCAGCCAACGACGTCGTTGCTCCAACTTCTCCTGGATGCAAAACCGATTCAACCGCGGAGTCTGATATCACGGTGATATCAAGATGATGTCCTCTCGTCAGATCATGATGTGTGATATCTCCGAAACATCGCACGGTAAAAGCAGTTCCCAATCCTGACGCTTGCGGAAAGTGCTGATACTGGCTCGGCGTCCAAGGCGCCCAAGCCTAGAACGAGCATCAAACGCTCCACGCATAGTTTGTCACAGGCACTTGATGACAATTCAAAATGATCTTGTAAATATTGTCTTGTTGCCTTGGATGAGTCTTACTGTAATGTACGTAATTAGGCTCTTGATCTATTTTGCTTATCTTGATCTGCAATGCCTGCCTTCTGGTTGCCAAAGCAGACACCAAAACAACAGTGGCCTCAGAGGCCAAGAGAAATGAGGATAATGAGGACGCTTGCCAGGAAACAAACAACGACTTGTGTGTCGTTTTGCTTAAGTGTTAGGGGTCAAGGGTTCATCTCAAGACTACCAGGAAAATGTCCAGAAAAGACTAGATAGCTCTCTGTGTTGTCACAGGTGTGTCTGGTATGTGCAAAGCCTTGGAACAATGCCAATGCCGCTGCCTAGCAGATCTATTGTTGCTCAGTGTCACGCGGAGGTTAGTCGTGACGGTCCATTGCCACTGGCCTTTGCTTGAATCGTGAGAGTTTCGATGGGTTTTGTGAACTTGTGGCACACTGGGACACTGGCGGACGCTGGGACAACCTGATGCAGACTGGTCGGCCTGCAACTGAGAGAGGACTAATATGATGCCTCTGAATTGCGCGTTCGTAGGGACAGTCTCCATTGTTGGCACAGTATGGCACAGTATGGCAGTAGTCCCGGGCAAAATCGTTTTTGTTTGCACGAAGACCTGGTCGAAGGAAGCACCAAAATGGGCACAAAGGCCTGTGCCACAGCCATCGCAACCTATTGGAACCTCGTTTGAGAACTATGAAGTGACTAGAAGTGACTGTGCAGTTTTCTGGAAGCAGTTAAAGTACAAAGAAATTGGAGATATTGGATGACAATTTGACAATCCTCTTTAAAGTGCATGTCTTTTTCATCGTCCATCTTCATGACATGGGGAACTTGACAAAGCTGCAGAAACCAGCAAATTTTGGAAGATGCTCTGATGAACACAACCAACGCTGCTACTTAGCCCAAATCCAATTCCATGGGCTCACGTGGCCAACTGCCGGAGTCAGAGTCCATCACTGCATCAGCTTAATCAGCTTTCAGCTTTTCATTTTCAGTCAGCTCAACAGCTCATCAGCTCCAGCCCTTCGCGTCGCTACGCGTTTAAATTGCGTTGCGCACGCCCCAAACAGGCTCTATGACAAAGGAAAAAGAATAGGAACAGGAACAATTTGAGCCTGACACAAAATCGAGAAAATCGAGCTTCAAAACTGAACTTTGTCAAAAACAGCATTCGCACGTCGACCAATGTCAATCCGTGTCAAGCTCAAGAGGCTCCAAAGAAGCAAAAATGGATTCAAAGTATTCGATTCATGTCGAAAATGTGGCGTTGCAAGTGCCAAAATTGCAGCCATCAATTATTTTCGTTTCGACAGAGCTGCATAGCCCGCAACATGCTCGTCTTGGGCTTCTTCCAAACAGAGCTCTGAGACGATTTTCTTGGGCGATCCTGCCATGGCAAAAGAATGCAAGATGGGATCATGAAAACATCCGAACATTCGAAAACCTTCAAAATGATGCAGCTTCAGGCTTTTTCAAAAGAAAAACAAAAAGAAAAAAACCAAAAGAAAAAGGATTTAAAAAAAGGATTGTCGCAAAAAACCGCGTGCCTGCTGCAATGGGTGGTGAGTTGGTCAAAGGCGAGATGCCGCCATGGCGCCGGTGTTTTTGAATACTTCGCCACCGAGGCAGCAGAGCTTGGATGAGGATCGCCGCAAAGGCCATGGTGATCGCCAGCTGCCAAAAATCAAGTATTTCATCAAGTCGCATCCCATTCCGACATTGGTTGGTAAAGACAGCATTAATTAGCTAATTACTTATCACAATGCAAAACTACATGTTCTGGTTCTCCAATTTCTATAAGAAATAAGATTGCATACATAAGTATCATAAGATGTAGATGAATCTGGGAACCTGATAGAACATGGAAAAGGTCACTAGCAGTGAGATGTATGGCTGGTCACAGAATTTGCACCTGCAGAAGGACTAGGTCCCAACTGGTCTCAGCCATCCTCAGGGAGAGCCTTGCACAAAAGAGTCCAGTTGAACAACGGCATCACAGGGTTTGGGTTTCAGAACAAATGATCTCACCGTGTCATAACCATTCACAATGTCACAGGTTGACCACTCTGGGAGCCCCAGCATGTGAGCCGGCATCTTGCTGCAGAACGATGTCCATCTGCACAAAACGAAAGCTTAGCTACACTTATCTTAAGTTAAATACCTCAAGTTATTTCAGTCAAAGCTCAGAGAGAGTCATCCAAAAACAGACCACAAAGTTGATAAAGTGCGAAAATGTGCGAAACGTCAAAGAAAACTATATACAACTCACAACTCTACCATATCGTTGTACCGTATCATTGTTCCACAGAGTTCCACGGAGTTCCACAGAGTTCCATGATGTGTGCAGTACTGTACTAGGATGTGAGCATTTCATGTAAAGCCGAGTCGCTCAAAGAAGGCAATTAGGGTGGCACACTCGGTGCCCATGAGATCGAAAGCGAAAAGGTTTGGAACCAAATAATACGGCATGGCACAGCAGAAGGCAGCCACAAACCTCGGATCACAGGACGAGATTGACCCAAGTTGCAGTAACTATTCCATCATGTCGCATTTGCAGAGATTCTGAATCACTACGAATCATCTTACATATCAATACATATCCATACATATCCATACATCTTCTGACGTCTTGTGGCACCAAGCTGCAAGATCAATGCAATGATCCAAGTCATCAGTGGCGTAGACTCAGGTCCATCCTAGCCCGAGCGAGCACGAACTAACTGAACTAGCACGGATTCTTAAGTCCTGATGTTTTACATTAAGTTTACATCATGTTTAGATTTGCTTCCCTTTCATTTAGTGAAATATCTTACTCTACTCAATCTCTTCCCATTTTTCTTCAACTTGCACCTCCAAATTTCCATTCTCGACTTGTGGTAACTGTACTGCACCTGGGTATGGTGCACTAGCAGCAGGAGTGCCAAGCAAGCAGCCGACATGGCAGACGCAATGACCTTGGGTAAAGGAAATCTGAAACCAAATCTTGAGATACAGAATGACAAGATGTGACAAGATGGTGGAATGAAGAAAAACTTTGGCCCGCAAAAAATCTCGGCTCAAGGACGTAAAGCTGCTCTCGTTGCCGACGCGTCAAGAGGTGTCCCTTCCAGGCATTGAGGACCATTGCAGCGATGCCACCACCTTCCCGGTGATGCCCAACGATTGACGGTTTACGACAGTTCCATTCCTCCCGTTTGCACCCTGTGTCATTTCTCATAGCTTTCATAGCTTTATGTTTTATGTCGTCATGTTCCATCCAAGTTCAGCATACTTCACCAGAAAATCAAATGATGTCAAAAGGCAACCTGCAAGTTGTCAAGCGGGCAACAAGTTGTGGTTTCATGATGCTTTATGGACACTTCAGATTCATGTTAACGTCTTGAAAACATCTAAATCTTGCCTGGATAAACTGCTGAGAAGGTCACACTATGCGAAGATCCCGTCAAACCCCGAAAAAGGAGAGGCCTCAGTGGCGACAATGCATTTGTAAATCCGGACGTGGCGACATGTGGCGGCAATGCTCTGAGTGAACTTATTAACTTCACTGAGACGATGACATGTAGTCATCAGCATGCTGGACGTGACAGAGACACGAAAAGGCAAACGTAAGGAGCCACACTGCAGGCTCCTGAGATCTTCATGTCGTTTGCATGAAGTGACACACCATGGATGTCGCAAATTCACTAAAAAAATACTCCCCAACCGGATGTAACTTCTTATTCTTTCATGTCTAAAATGCAGCTCCTGTAGCATAGAAAGAAATGGCTGCTGCTTTCCTCTTCCCTGGCCACTGAGCCACTGGGTCACTGGGTCTGCAATGGACAATCTCCAACCATTAAAGAATGAATATGAAAGTGAAAGCAACGGTGCTGCGACTGTTCACAATTTGTACCTCTGAAGGGGCTGCTCTCACAAGCTGCCGTACCAGCAGCACGACTCCACCTTCAGCTGTTCCGAACCAGAAGAGAATTAAGACAGCAAGACAACACTGTTGATGACAAGGCTTCAAGTTCAAAGAACCTTTAAGATAATCGAAAAGTTTGTAGAGTGGGAGAGAAACTTGAAGAGATGGAAAACTGGAAAATAGTAACGAATTGGTCCGATAATGTCAAATAGTTCTCAAGTTCGCTTCGTTTTGAGAGCCGTCCATACGTGCACCTCCGATCACTAGTAAGATCGTTGACGCCTGGACAGACTCGGAGAGAACCGGAGAGACCCCACGTGAAGCAGAAATTCGTTGAGTCAAAAATGTTTGAGTGCTGGTCGAAGTAGCCCAGATACCATCAAATACTTCTGATATGACCAGTGTGTAGGTTAACGCGCATGCTGTTCAGAACATGACAACTGGGTGATGGTTAGGTTTTTTTTGGCTCCAAAAAATTCTTTGCTCAGCCCAAGCCTGGACTGCAATCTGACGCCAGGTGAGGATCTCATTCTGTGTCAGGACCTGAGTTCTGTTTGAGGAGTTCACTGGGATTTTCATTCCGTTTTCGGTCAGAAAAATCGAGTCCGGAATCTAATGCAGAACTCAGGCTCCCAACACCGAAGAAGCACATGCCTAGAATGGCACCGCCACGCGAGGCGAAGCCCAACGTAGAAACAGCCATAGGCTGATGCTCCTTTCATGAACCAGAACTTTCCAAAGTCAATGTCTCGAAGTTGTTATCTGTTCCTGTTTCAGTGTGCCATTGTAGCATTCTAGCATTCTAATTCTACCGTTGTACTTCAAGTTGCTTCAATCTTTTGTTCGGGCATTTCAAGTCGGCAAATCCTCTGGCACCAATAGCTTCAGAGCCTCCCAGCCAAATCAAAGCTCGAGACCAAATGGATTTTCATCCAAGTCAAAAATAATCAAAATAGATTCACCATGAAATATTGAGGAGATTTGAGAATATGAAGGAGATACAGATACTAAGGAGGTCGAAAGGTCGAAAGGTCGAGAGATATGGAGTCTCAGCTGCGTCTCGCGGCTTCGCGTCCAGCCTTCATCTCCGCAGGCCACCCAGCGGCATAGCTGAAGCGCAGTACCGAGGCACCAGCGATGAACTGTGCCTCGTCAAATCGTGTCGCATCGTCGGATCCCTACACAGAAAACATCACCACGGAACGGGTGGTTCTGGCGGTGTCTTCGTCATGGTCCCCTCTTTTCTGTGGGGGGACGTTTTTACGTTGATCTTTGAGATACTAAGCATTATTTTTCAAAAATTGATTTCTACTTTATATAGTATACCACATAAATTCTCGCATGTTGTTTTCGCATATTCTGTCGCATCTTATGCTTTCGAGATCTAAATACATGTGGATACGTTGATTTTTAAGATTTACATCATGCACGACACGATTCCCACTTCATATTGTCCATTTGGCCTGTGTCTGAGAGGTGGCCAGCAAGGCAGCACCCGCACAACATCCTGCATATGAAAGTGAAAATCGGGCAGTCCCAACACGGTAGGCGGATCACTTGGAACCACCCAAATCGGATCACTTGGAACCATAGGATCACTTGGCCCCATAAGGATCACTTGGCACCATGGCAACTGGATGGGATCACTTGGCACCATGGCGGTGATGTTCACTACCCACCGTATGCAAAAAAATCGTGCCTTCGCATCCATGCGCTACATGCTAGGCAATTTCAATGCATGTGTCCGTCCCGTCTGGGACGGCCCTATCGTTTTTCAGCGGTTGCAACATTTCACCACCTCCAAGTCTTCAACTGGCATTCTGTGGTATGTCACCTTTGACATCCCACAGTGTCTCAAGGGTTTTGTGGGGAATTGTGAATCGCATAAGGTAACATGCCTTTAGCGACAAGTGACACACATTCTGGACGAAATGTCACTCGCATAACTTCACATCGACCTTTTACTTAGAAGAGTGAGTCACATGACCCAACATCGCCTTTACTTACGGTGCTCCTTGGTCAACATATGGCTATCTTCCAGCTTTGAAACTTCCCGGCGATTCTTGCGGACGCGTTTTCCCTTGGAAAACAAACGATATCCTGCAGGGGCTGGCAGCATCACATATGAATTCACACTGACTTGTGAACCCAAGACACATGGTACCTGACAAAACACAATGAAAGCGACCCCGAGGAATGTGGCAGGATTCCTGCGACGCGCGTTTTCTTTGAAGAAAACAAGGAATGTGGGAGTGGTCGGCCGCGAGTCATATAAATTTACAATAACATTGAACGCAAGACGCGTTTTACTTGAGAAAACACACGAATCTGGAAGGGTTGGTGCGACACGCGTTTTCCTTGAAAAAAAGATACGGAATCCGGGAGGGGTTGGCCGCATCACATGTCAATTTACAGTCACGTTGAACGCTAGATGCATTTTACCTAAGAAAACACAAGGAATCTGGGGGGCTGGTACAGCGCGCATTTTCATTGAAAAACACAGGGGGGTGGGTCATCCGTGGCATATAAATTTACAATCAAAATGAAGGCCAGGCGCATTTTACATGAGAAAACACAACGATTTCTCCGCGGTCGGTGGCGGACTCAGGAGNTTGTACACGTGCCCATGTATTGACAGGACAGGACATACAGGACGGTGCCAAGCGATCCAAATCTGACGGTGCCAAGCGATCCAGCGACCTCCAAACACGGACAACAGAGTCTTGGATCTCCGATGTCCTCCCAATGCCATGCTGAGACCAAACACTGCACCCCATCCTACAGAAGAAATCTGAAAGTTCAAAGTGCTTGCATGTCTTGCATGTTTGACACATTTTTGTACAATCTCTTAGCACATTTTTACACTTTGTACACCAATGTCAATACCTTTTCTCCAAGCGACTGTCAATGCAAGGCCCATGGACGCCATAGCCAATGGCCTCAGCCACGGGCACACCTGTGCCATGCCACAAATTGCCCAAGCTGAGCTGAACACCGCGGCCAGAGAAGCATATCCTGCCGGTGACAGCACTTTTTTTTGGATCTGAGATTTTTCGAAAATTGTGTGGAGTTTTCCTGATTTTGTTTTTCTTTTTAGATTTGGTGAGATTTTTTGCGGGTTCCAACATTCTTGGTGAGGATTTCCCCACAAATCAGTAAATCATTGCTGTGTGGCCTATGACTCTTCCGCAATCCGTAGTGCTCCAAGGCTCCTGCAAAATATCTCCAAAACTCCGAGAAATGAAATCAAAATGACGAAGAAGATGACAAAATGTGAAGCAAAATGACGGAAGGCAAAACACTCACAGCACGACCGAGCACTCGGAGAGGCCGCCTTGAAGCTGACGTCGTGTTGCAAGCAAGGCAACGAGCACGTGATGATCTGCGCCCAAGCACGTGAAAAAGTCGTAATGTGACGGAAAAAGTGATAAGATGCTAGCAATAAAAATAGGCTCTTTTTCACTTCATTCCTTTTTGTATTCTAAGATTCTATGTTGTTCAATTTGATTCTTCAATTCTTCATACTTGTCATACACAATGTCACCTTTCATTGGGAGATATTAATGTGATGATATCAATTTGGTACGTCAGTCTATCACAGTATCATCTATTTCTGTTCTTTGGTCTTGGCTTCCCATACTCAAAGTGACACAAACATGTGAAAAATTGCTGTGTTGATGCCTCAGCCACTTTGCCGTCATCCTACCGAGACAACGAGGCCTGGACGGAGATGTGGACCATCGTGTAGGAAATCACGCATAGTCCGATGCAGTTCCATGGCACACCAGCCATGGCGCCAGGCTTCTCAAACGAGCAACCAACACTCAAGTGCTTGATTTTAGCTGAGAACTTGTCTTGCCCAAAAATGTATCTGTAGTTCCGTCAATGTTCATGCGGCTGAGTCGAAATTCCTAAAGAAAATCGCGAAACTTCAAAGGCTGATTTGCATCACCCATTAGCTAGTCTTGGTGGCTTCTATTTGAAAAGAGACAATTCTCCTTGATCCACACCGAAGGGGCATACAAGGTATACAAAAAAAATGGTGAACCGATTCCAAGTAACAAGGTTGAAGGATAGTGAAAACATAGCAACAGAGTGACAAATATTCCAAATCTTCCAAACGCAAACGCCCTGATGCTGCTGTTTCTTCTTGTTGAAGCGTCCGTCAGAGGTCTTCCCGCTGCCCTTGCTCTTTGGCGCCTCACAATGTCTGAAGCACTCAAGACTTCCACATGACGGCCAAGCAAATACAAAGAGGACAAGCTGAAGGGATTCACCGCTGGCAATATCATAAAATTCATCACAAATCTGTCTGCACAAGCCCATATAAGCACTGGATTACATCTAAGCGCTTCCAGACTCCCAGCTTTGTTGGGTTTGATGGCTTTTGTTCCATTTCTTCCATGTTTCTATGGTTTCTATGTGCTTTGTGTTTCATGTGAGCATTTGGAGCGCACCAGATCCCGCCAACGCATCTCGATCTGCTGTTGGACCTACGCCAAGGAGATTTTTGCGGAGCTAATCTCTTCTGAACTTCAAAAACCTGCCGACTTCTGCCACTTCTGAGTTCTGCCTTCGTTCTCTGAGTTCTGGGCCCAACGAAGAGTTGCCATGTCCACCTGGTCCAGGAAGCTCCTGACGCCAGACACTGGTGGCAAAAAAACATGCAGAGAGCTTTGAACTCAATTTGAACTTAAGAAAGGAATGTGAGTTCAGAAACACAATCGTAGGACTCGGAAGATAGCACTCATTGTCACATTGTTCTTGTATATTGATCTACAACCTACATGTATACCGAAGTATACACGCACGTCACGTACATGTTTATAACTTCATAAATATTCTATTCTTCTATATTATTCTGAATCCATTGAATCCATCTTTCAGTTTTCAACCTTGCGTCGCTGCCGAGTGGCACAAAGGTATCGGTTGGCGCAGCCCCATCTCGTGTCAGGAGGGTCAAGGCCTGGAGTTCAAGGCTCATTGGACATGTTGGACATCATGGACATCCAAAAATGACATCTTTGTCATTTCATTTGACCAAAGAAATCACAAATTGTGTATAAGTTATCTTCAAAACCAGAGAAACTGAGTGCTTCAATATATATATATATAAATATCTTAAATATAATAGTTCTCTCCTTTCAAAAAAATCAACATTATGTTGATGTCGTCTTGACATATGTAGGCATGTGAACACATGCAGCACATCTTGAAATCATGGCTCTCCTGTTGGCACATCTGCCGCTGGAGCTGTTCCGACAGCTCCAAGCCTTTAGCCTCGAAAGTGCTTCGATTCTGAAAAATTTCCTGCAAAATCCAAATTAGGAATTATGGAATCGGATTAAATTCATGTTTTTTGAATCCTCACAAAAATCTTCATGACATTTGATCATGTTTGACATAGTTTTCGTGGTGTTCATACATTCAACCTTTACGTTTCTGTTTACAGGTTTCATTGGAGGCTGTGGCAAGTCTAGCTTCTGTCTCTCGCTTGCGGCTCAGCATTTCCTCTAAAAAGAAGCTCGCAACAGAGGCAAAGAGCATTTCATGTGAACGCTGAGCATTTGATCATTGTACTCTTCGAAGATCAACGCAAAAAGAGTCAGAAATCATAAAACCAAACTTTTGTCCTCCAGTTTCCTGTCCACCTCCTCATGCTGCCGCATCTGGATTTCCTGACTCCCAAGAAGGAGCATAAATAAGCATTTCGCATTTCAAGGATTGCAGTTCATTAAATTTCAATGAGTTCGGGGATTGGTTTGGTCTAATTTCTGTCAGTCTGTTGCCATCTCTTAACAGCTTCCGTAAAGCTGTGTTGAGTTGCGGGGCCTGGCTCCATGACAGATGAATATCATGGAGGTACCGAAACCTTTATCCAGAAGAAATGACCATCAAGCTTTGATCTAACTTGCAGTCGCCATGCCGCACTGAGGCACATTGCCACCCTGTCCTGAAAGGGTGGCTCTGGCGCATGATGATTTCCATTTTTGTTGCCTGCTGCACAAGCAAAGTAGGCAAAGTGCTGCAGTTCGATTTTTTCCATCGAAATTCCTGAGCCAAATGGTTTCGCCTGAGGGCCAACTGTCTGATGCTTCCATCAGTTCAGCCTGCTATCGCTGCATTGGTGCTGATCAAGGCAAATTGTAGCTTTCTCATTCAAAGTCATAGTAAATAAATCCAAAGTAATTAGCCTTTAAGCTTGAAGAAATCAAACTCAAAATAAATCAAGTTCTGAAAAAAAACACAGTAAATCAGTGAAGGCCGAGCCTTGGCAAGTTCCAACTTCAACTCCAAGGCTCGATTCCTGGATGCAAAAGCAACGATTCCGCAACCGACGAAATGCGCAAATGCCAACGTAGAGCTTGGCAGCTTGGCCCCTCGGCGACACCCGCCTCCAGAAGGAAACTTCCTCCAGGTACTGTTCATTCAGGTTCCGAAGCCTCCGAAATTTGAAGCTTTGAAGCTCAAAACTTCGCAAATCACGGTGATTCAGTGGCTCCAAACTTCGCCTGTGTTGTGCATCAGCTAGTTGTTTCCTGGGCAAAAAACAAAGGAGCATCACTGAATGAATGCGCAGCTATGAAAGGCTGAACTTTTGAGTCATGTTCAGTGTCAAAAAGATTCTAAGAGACCTTCCTCAGGCCACATCTGGTCACATCCCATCCCATGCCCCAATCCAAATCCCAACGGAACTTTCACGACATGCCATGTCAATCCTCAATGCATGTCAATGCATGTCAAATCTCGCACTGTCCTGAGGCTTGCATTCTCCGCCATGTCCTACGTCACAGTATTTGCCGAAAGTACGAACCCCAAATCATAGGTACCAAACACATGCAAAGACATGCAAAAACAGAGAAACGGTACCCCAACCGTTTCCAAACTGATCCTACGACTTATCATGACTCAGGGTGACGCATCACGTCATGCATCTATCGGCATTCAGATTGCAGCGCCAAAAACTACTCAGCAAAAGCGCAACGGACAGAAGAGGTATGAAAGGAGAAGGATGATCCAGGATGCCATGAATCAAAAGAAAAGTGCTTCCACACCAGACCAAACCAAATACCCGCCGACCTCAGTCTTTTCTGCCATCACCACATTGCTGACCCTAAAAAGAATGGACTAGCAACTACCAAAAACATGTAGAATTGACTGCAAGTCTTTGTTCTATGAATTGCCACATTGCTTTAAAGAATCCATTGGCAGTCATTTATATTTCGTACTGAAACAAGTTCTCTCAAAGACCTTTGAACCCACAAAAATTAGCTGCAGCACTTGACTGATATCCCATCATGCCACCATGAGTCAAGTCAACAAAATCTGTGGAACTAAGTGCATCAACGTAGATTCTTCTTTACGGTTGTTGTATATGCGTTGCTTCATTTAAGTTTTGGTCTTCGCCTTCCAGATCTTGGACTCTTTTGAACTCTTTTGGACTTTTCCACTTTCAACCTCGACTCACCTCTGTGGCCTCCCACACTTATTGTGCAGATGGCATTCGTTAGACATCGAGACATTGGGACATCGGCCAGGTGTCTTTGTGCACTTGGCGTCAAGATTCGTCAAGCTTTGCGGCCGAACTTTGTAGACCGTTTCAGATTGACATAGCTTACATTGTTACATGAGTTCTCCATCTGAAGTGACAGATCACAAGCACTTGTAGGCACGTTTAATACAGTTTCAGGCATTGTCATGGCATTGTCTTGGTAATATGATATATGATTTGCCAGTCTATATCAATCTGCAAGACAGAAAAAAAGTTGACCAAAAAACTCGCATGGCTTCATGAAAGTCTTTGTACTCAAAAGATCTTGAGTCCATTCATCTTTTTCTGCCTGAAACTTGCCTTTGGAAAACATCCCGAACTCAGAAACCTGGGAATTCTCGGGGTCCAAGCTGTGTCGTCTCCAAACGCCCGGAGACCGGCAGACTTTGGTACCCTTGGTGACTCTGGTGAATCGAATCCGACACGTTTTTTCAACAAAAGAACTTCAGCCCAAGCAACGGCATTCGATGGCGAACTGGTAGGACTTCTCTGGTCTCAGAAACTTCAATTTATGTCGCCTCAGGAAATTAGGCAATTTGTAAGTCTGCAATGTTCACCTGATCCACCTGGTAACCCCAAAAGTCAACCTGGTTCACTTGGTCCATTTTGTCGTCAAATGCGTTGAATCATGTTGAATCCAAGCGGCAAAAAGGCATCAGAATTGCCTGCCGCCTGCACATGTTGGAAATCTTGAGGACTTCCGGGTGTCCATGGCGTAGCATTTTGTTAAAAAAACACTTTCATAAACCATAAAAAAATCAGATATATCATAGTCATTATGTCATTCAAATTCCCTACCTCAACGATGCCCACCGTGTGCCACTCCACGTCTCTGTCACAGTTGTCGCTCTCCCTGCACTGCACGCGGTACTCCTGCACTCCGTGCTTCAAGACATTGCTAGTACCAACGTTTGTCTATCGCAACAGAAATGTAGAGCTGACGAAACAGTTCTGTGACCGTCCATGGCATTCTCAAGATTGTCAATGGTCTGTACCCAGTCCAGTGGGAGCTGCAAGGCGGCTGCAAAGGGAGGCCAACACAAGCTGACACAATAGGGAGTAACCTCCTGGATGGGAAGCAGATTGACCAAATGTGACGTTATGCACAATCTCAAAAGCCCCAGGAAAAAGTCAGACGAACAGAAAATCCAAAAAAGAAGCCCACAACGTTTTATACAATGATACTACCAACATCCAGGAACGTCCTTTAGTATCAGCATCAGGAAATCATAAAATCTACTTGTAGAATCTTGTAGCATCTCTGCAAATATCAACTTAATGATTTAATCATAATCCATTTTATCATCTTACTATATCTTACTTCATCCGCCTCCAAGAGAAGTGCCCCCACAGGGCGTGGGGCTTCGACCCCGACACGAAGATTGGTCTCAGACCAGCCTGGAAAAAAAGAAGTTCAGAAGACAACGCAAGACAATATGAAAAAAAATGAATTCTGAAATTCAATCTGTTTTTGTCACGATGTGTCGGAGCCCAACGAGTCCGACGAGGCAACGAGGCTCTGGCTTGACCATAAAATGGCATTTCCATGCCGTAGCTGTACCTCCAAACTTCCAAATTTCAAACTTGAAACCCTGGCTGAACCTGGATGAACTAGAGCTACGAACCCAGTGGAACATCAAGTTTACATGTTCAAACATTTCTGCGGTTCTCCACATCTTTCTCGCATGTTTGTTTGGAGACTTCCCATCTTCCGACACGACTTGGAATGCTCTGAGTCCACGACTTCGAGCTGGCCCGGTGCTGCCAGGCGTGAATCATGCCAGCTCCATTCGTAAGACTCCACCTACCGCAGATTTTGGGAACCTGAAAGTAGAATGAAATAGATCTAAACTAAAAATATTGAGAAGCTTATTTCAAGACTTAAATTCAGAGTGGGCCCTGAACCTCTCTGCGGAGCAGATCCTTCCTGACACAACAGTTGCATCACAATTTGCGCATCTTCACAAGAACAACTCAACATGGCCTGAGATGGCTTTCAAAATCTTTCAAAATGCTTGTCTCACCTGGGTCGTGGCAACAGCTGCGGCTGCATCTCCTCCCAAACCTCTCCTTCCATTCGTATCCGAGCCTCGTCCCACAGTCACAAGGACGGGCCCCAGGCAACCATCGTTATCCCAAGAAGCAAACTCAACAGACTCAACCAACAGACTCTGCCAGGGGTTAAGATTAAGGTCGCATTCATCCATTAAGCCATCAAGTTGACTAGAATAACATCTAAGTTGACTAAGCTTGGCTGTCTCATATGCCTGGAACCGTGTAGCTGAAGGTCCATTCCCACGATCAAAGTCGTGCTGGACGGCAGACGCGACCTCAAAGCTTCCAAAGGAAGTCAAGATGCTCAAATCAAACCACATCTTCCCACATCCTTCTATATCTTTTCACACTCACAACCTTCCACAACATCTCAGACCTCTCCTAAGTCTTCCTTTCAGTGCCTCTTGTCGATTCGTTTGGATTTGCTTGCAAGACAAGAAAGTTATGGATGATTGATGCCTGGAGATCTAATGCCTTCTACCAGAAAACATAACCCCCGAGCGTGCCCTTTGAGGCACAGGCTGCACCCAATTCTTCTCCAGAACGAGGCACGGTGCGGAATTGCTCCTTGAGAAATTTTGAGAACATTTTGTGACCATTGAGATCAACATGGGCTGTAAACTCATGAAGATAGGGAAGTTCCAATGGCGATGGAAAAGGCTTGATGACTTTGAGGATCCCACCCAAGACGCAAGTAGCCGAACTCCACCACCCCTCTCCACAGCCAAACGCCTTTGATTTAGAATCTTGGCTTAGACTTTGAATCCTTTTGAAGAAATGAAAAATTGAATGTCACCTGATGTCCACTGATTTATTAGCTTCTCCAAGCTCCAGCAAGACATCATGAAGCGACAAAGATGACACATCTGAGCACCGAACACATGCATCCCTTGCGGCCTTCAATTCTCTCAATGTCCAACAAAATCAGTGAAAATCAGGAATGAAATTGTTTATCGTTAAATCAGTTAAATCATCAACATTGAAGTAACATGGAGCCATCACTTCCTCAAACACTTCGCGCCTGGGTGGTGGTTGTGGACAAAACCAAGCCGAGGGCGGCGATGCAATGCTGCCAGAACCTGCTCACCCGCTCAAACGTCGCGAGGGTCGCGACCTTCCGTCGACTCTCTGACACTCAAATGGCCTCTGGGCATCAGCACCCGGAGCTGCGCTGCAACACAATCCTGCAGATTCAGCCGGAGCACGCGTAGCCTCAGGTGCTTTGGCAAACACTTCCACTTTGGGCTTGAAAAAAGTCCTTCAGGGAAGCGTGTTTTGATATCTTTTGACTTATTGCTCTTACAGTCAAGTGATCTCTATGTGACTCTGCCACGGACAGAGCATAATACTCTTAGCTTAGGCCAGCTGCTGCACGGGTTCATCGTCAGCAGACCTGATTTTTTTTGAATGTGCAGACTTGAATGGATGAAAACAGGGACCCTCTGCACCAAATGTTCGGCCGAAGAACACAGTAAAGGTCTCATGCTTCTGTCAGTTCGATCACATGTCAGTCCATGTTGCACTCAATGTCACTCAAATTGCAGAGATGAAGGAAGGACTTTCGTGCCTCAATTGCGCTTGAACACAAGCACTTGGATGGATGCAGTTCCACATCAGCACCTAGCAGTTTGCTCACTTTGTCTTGAGAGAAGCCCTGCTGTCCCTGGATCATCCTGATTCATACATAGATGCGCCCCTCCTGATACCGACCACGACCTGGTTGCGCTGCCATTGCCATACCTGCACAGTTCAACCAAAATGATTTTTTGAAATGTTGCAAACATCTGATGACACTTCAATCATCAACAACGCATGTCCCCCTGCTTCTGCTTCTCTGATCAAATGTCAAACCAATTTTAGGTCCCTGGAGACGCAGAAAGCAAATCGAAACTGACACTGATCTTTGGATCCCAACGATACTGTAAGACCAGCTGGCTTGACAGCTCCTGCTCGACTCCAAGGCTGCAACGCTGGAGTTTTCTTGGGTCAAAATGTCGCCCTTTAGCGCCTTATGTCACCTTGGTCCTAAAACGAGCCTCAAAGGCAACCTTCAACCGACCCGACCAAATCGGTCCTGTGGGTACGGCCATCGGAGAAGAAGCGGCGCACCCTGGAGCCATCCAATGTGTAAAACATGTGTAAAATGAGATAAATGAATATAAAAAAAAAGCTAAAAAATACATGATTCATGTTTAAAAACATAAGAGCTAATAATATAAATGTAAATGTAACATGTATTCATGTAAAATATCATGTATTATTAAGAGATAAATCAATATAAATGAGATTTTGAGATAAAGAAAGATAGGTAAATGGATGTAAATGGTAAAGTACGTATGCTGTGGGTTAGAAAAGAAATGGCTCAAATAAAACCGAAGGATATGAAAACATCGAAATGAGTTGTACTCGTCGATGCATTTGTTTCTACTTGCAACTTCGACTCGACATCTTTTGCACCTGAGATCCTCCAGAAACTTCCACAGGCGCCGAATCCAACGCCAGAACCTGTGGAGCCTGGGTCGTGAATAATGGCTCTGAAAACCATGCGGCGTGAAGGTCTGTTTGCGTTGTAAAAAAAAAAATCCCAAACGACCCCCTGACGCACGTTTCCTGATGTTTCCTGTTCCACAACTTCCACATCTTCCACTTTCCCACCCTTTGGGGTCTGAGCGGGCAGAGTGATGTCGGCCGTGTGAAAGGAGAAGGTGTCACTTGTCAAGCCACGAGAGAATTCCTGGGCACCAGAAAAACAGCGTTGCAGCCATGAGACAATTGAAAGAACGTCGCACCGTCACGTCACCATTCCTGTGGATCCACACACGCATGCCAATATGAGGATAGCGAGCTTCAACAGCAAAGATGTAAGAAACCTCATTGCGTTGCAAAAAGTCAAACAAAGGCATGCAAAAGTCATCCCGTCAACACTTGGTCGAAAGCAAAATGAAGCAAGGGAAACTATAAAATTGAACAAATGAAATGGAAATGAAATGGAAATGAACCCGAAGATTTGCAATCAAGTCACATTCGACTGCAGGTAAGTCACCTCAAATGAACGAAGCTTTGTCAGACAACTTCATCTCAAGTCTAAGGGCATGGTAGGGACAAAAGACAAGGTCCAAAAGGATCTGAGAAAATCTGAAAGGTCTGAGATCTTGGCTGTGACGGTCTCCATGCTTTCCCTGCCATCTGAAATGAAACATGCCACCACCTGAAGCAACATCAAGAAACATTTAGGAAGCACACATCACGAAGCACACGGGACAATTTTCGTTGTTGACGTTTAATCCGAAGACCATACAACGTCCAAGGTCTAAAACCCAGTGTCTTCATTCCAAGCCTGCTCTTCCGCCTCAGATGAAACAAAAAATCCGTAGAGCACAGCTTCGCACAACTTCACATCGCACTGTGATGCCCGGATCCGTGATAAGCTTCCCACTTCAGCAGCCTCGTTGGCCTTCCCAGAATCCAAAAAAACTGTCCATGTCATGAAAAACACACACAAACATTGACTTGCCAACATAGACCACCATAGAGCAACATAGGCAAAAACCTAAATCGTACCCACAATCTACCAGATTTATGTCCTGTTTCAACATGTTCATCTCGTGAAGAGTTTCAATCAATTGTGCCACAGTCCACCTGTGCGATGACGCGGTACTCAACCAAGGACATTCCTTCAGAGGTGTAGAAAGGATGCCACTCCAACCTCAAGGATGCTTGAAGAAAATATTGATCTCAAGATGTCTAGTTTAGTCAAACTCAGACTTCAACAGCCTTTCAAGCGGATTGAAAGAGTTGGCTGCGAAGCTTGGCTTCCAGCTGTACAGCGGTTTCACTGATAGGCAACACCTGGATGGCCTCAACAAAGTTCGTTTTGGAATTGTTTTGGATCCGTTGTGAAAAAATTGGAATCGATTTACGATTTCGAATATTTTAAAAAATACTAGTTCAGATCTTTGAGTTGTATGATTTCACCTCCCACATGCCTCTTGACTCGGATAGGGCGGCACCACATGAGCAGAGACTTGCAGAGACGGTTCTGACCAGTCCAGGGATGTGTGCTGGTTCCTGCTAGGCAAGACTTGAACATCTTCTGAAACACATAAAACAAACTTTGAAACACTTCCAGAACTTCGACTGCTTCAACTTCCAGGACTGCCTGCACCTGACCCGAAACGCATATGCAAAACCTTCGTGAGGAATTGGAACCTCAGCGAGGTTCAAGATTTGAAAATTTGGCTCAGCAATTCCGTAAACTAACAATCAGAAACTTCTATTCACTAATACAATGTAAAATTGTAAAATTGTAGCCTTGGTTGTAAAATTGTAGCCTTCGCCTGAGATCTCAGCGTTAAATTCAAAGGTCAGATTCGCCAATTCATCCAAGTCTTCATCCTGGTTGAGTCAATTCAATTGACATCAATTCATCCACAGTCTCCAAACATCCACATTCAAGAGCATCCATTTTTTGGATCAATATTTGTATCACATATTCAGCCATCAAGCTGATACAGCTGATACCAATATATTGTACTTTACTAGTATATCATTTCAGATCTTCAAAAACATTCAAAAACCTTCTGCAACCCATATCCATCAAAGTGATCATCTTAGCTCTGAATGTTTTTCAATGTTGCATTTTCCAAATGTATCTTTTTGCATATTTCACGTCTCATCACGTCTCCATCTTTTTTCGTCCTCGGAGATGGGCTCCATGTAGCCACACGGCACGTGTTGCCAGAGCTCCCGGGCCTCGAAGAAAAACATCTGAAAAATAAAAGATAAAAAGAAAATCACGGCCTCGCATCCGCATCCCGCACCTGGGACTGTTTGGAAGCACAGCCTTCGAAGTCGTCGTCGTCCTCCACGGGGCCGTACCACACCTAGCAAAAGTCGGAACTTTTCTTCGAAAAGTCTTCGCAAAATAAAAAAGAAACGTCATGTGACAAAACATGAGTCATCAATCAACGAATCCATACAAATATGACACAGGTGTTTCAACACTCAAATGTACACTCCAAAAATTGCCAAATATGTATACACCAAAACCTTAGAATCCTTTTTTCAAAAAATGATGTCGTTTTTTCACTTCATGTTGGCCACTTCAAAGGACAGTTGGCCTCGTGACAAAGTGGTCCACCACCAAGTTCCGAAGGCCTCAGCTTTGAAGGCCAAACGTTCGACTCGAATGGAATTTCTCACCTTGAAATGAGTTGATACAAGATCTTGTCTCATGATCAAGCTGACTCAATAGATAAGGGATATTCTTAAGCTGATTAAATATCAGCAAAATATCAGTCATTTTTCAGTGTGACCCACAACGAAAAACAAGACTTATGCTGTGGTTTTACGTGGTTTTTGCACTTAGATCCCGACACCTGCCACTGCAGAGTCGCCACGATGCCAAAATCGTTCATCCTGATTCGAGCCTGAGACAATGGAATGGACATTGCAACAAAGACTTTGTCACATATATGAGTCATATGAGTCATATGTAAGAAGTTTTTGAATGAATGAAAATCTCTGACTTTGTGCATGTTTTTTTGCAATAGCTCCACAGCAATGATAAGTTATCACGCATCGCCGCATCGCTCACAAATCTGACTGTCGTTGTGTCGGTGCCTGTGGCCTTTGCAAAGGAGCTCCAAGCAAAGACAAAAATGGATACGGCGCAACCTTCACGACATCGAAAATCAAAAAGGTGGAGCCAGGACATGCGATCAACTTTGATGGAAGCACATCTGAGAGCATACAAATCTTGCGCATTACACTGAATTACACTGGTTAAACATATTTGCATCATTTGCATCATTTGCACGCATCGTGCTGCCACGATACACATTCGAAAACTGCGGCGAAGGCTGCCAAGGTCTTCAAGTCTGCTTGAGAAAACCTGAACCAAAGAACCCTTTGACACACAGAAAAGATCAAAAAAATTGGAAACTAGCAAATTTTCAAATCCCTTAGCGCTTCTCCAAACATCTCCCTGGGAGTTGACAGTACAACCGACATCTAAACCTAGGACTGTGAGGAATGGCCGCAAACAACCAATCTACACACAAATTGAGTCCCTGTCAATACCTACAGCCTGCAAAGCTCATTATAGCTCTAGATTTAGATTGTGGCTCCTGTCCCCTTGAACAAAATCAGTGACTGTGGCTGAAAGTAAGGTAGTATCATTTGAGATTGCATGATTTGACAAACGAGTTCTTCATGAAACGCAGTTTGGTTACTCATAGCAGGGCTGCCACTGACCATCTGGTGATCGCGTTCGGCGATTCAAGAACTTGGCCTTGATTAAGGTTGCAGCTAAAAGGCTTCGACTTTGGAAAAAAAAACAACACTCCGGATTTTTGAACATATCATCTAGAATATAGAACCAATAGATCAACAATCACGAAAAACAGTACTCAGAATGAATATCAAGTTTGAATAGTTTGCACACTTGTTTGCACACTTCAGTTTGCTTCACGAAGCTTGTCTTCACAAAGACACCAAAAAAACAAAGAACGAAGCTTTAAAAAAAGAACACATCACACAACACAACTTTTTTCAAAAACAACATCTGCGACCCATCTCATCCAGCTCACCACGGCCAAGATGTTGCCACCGGCATCCAACAATGGTACAGCTGCTAGGCAACGCATGTCACTTCCAGCCTGTGAAAGGTTTTTTTCGAAGAAACGACGGGTTCAAAGGGACAATGAAAACAACGAAACGACTTGAAACGACTTGAAACGACTTGAATGCTTTCAATGCTCTCAATGCTCTTGCTTCACAGATCAAGTTCCACACCTTGACCCGGCAAGCTCGACCAGCATTGGGAGATGCACAGTGTGATTGGACCACCTTCAGTGATTCAGAAGCAAAAACACATCAAATAACAAATAACACACGAAGGACACCGTCATCTCAGCATTCAGCATATCCAGCATATCTCAAGATCTGTCTTGTCCCACCTCAAAGCGGATCCAATCTTGTCGTGCAGCTTCTGGCGAAGGGATCACCTTCAAACACGAGAACTTCAGGTGCTACCAAATCACTTCAATCTAAAGCGTACCACGTCCTTCAAGTCCTTCATCTATTTGACTCTATTTCACCCTATCAGAACATATTGTGGCTGCATCGCTCACAGGTTTTTCTTCAAACTTCACCTCTTTGAAAAGTTGTTCAATTTATTTACACAATCCCCATTTCATCGACATGGTCTTTATTTTTCCTGATTCTGTTTTTCATATTTTTCATGATTTTTCAGGCGTTTTTTTCATTTGCTCGGCTTCGTTTTTGTTGCCATTTCCCCATGTTTCGCCTGGATGCGTTGCGTCATGGCTGCGTGGCCTTCGATGCGCTGCTGTGGCCACTTCTCCACGTAGGTGATGGCGGTGACCCGGCGACGCGCCTTCAAAGGACCAAAGTAGACGAGAACTTCGGCGATTTCCGACGAGGCAAACTAGACGAGATCATCGGTCGTAGAAACAACGCTGTCAAAAGAAATGTGTCGAACTACTATGACAAGCTTTGACAAGCGAACACTATGCATGCAAAAAAAATCGAGGTGCAAAGGCTTCCGAGGGCGGCCCACACTCACTACACTACACTCACCTCACCACAGCCACTGCACCTCTGCGTCGTGGGAAAAGGGCAAGGTGGGCGTCGGCAGCGCTGGGCCGAGGCACCGAACCACGAACTTCACCTCTTCACAAGGCACCAAACTCCGCAGCGGCTCCAGCAGCCATGTCCAAAGGTCGCCACTACGATCTCCGTTTTGATGTTTACACAACTTGGATAATGCCAACATCAAAGAGTAGAGACCATCTTGATCTCCCTCTTTGGCCATCTTCCGCTCTCTTTTCACTTTAGTTTCTCGAACTTTGACTTCAGGTCTCTCATATTTCCACTTATCTGCCTCGCAAAGGAAACATGTTGGTTCTGATAAACCTGACGTGTTCAGCTGCTTGCATGCACGCTCGGCACGGCGAATGCGCTCCAGCAACGGCTCCGCCACGGGCTCGCAGTTGAGGCGTTCACTGCCTTCACCGCGTTCGCCACGCAGGCCGCGGCACGGCGCCCGGAAGTCGTGGCGGGAGGCTGAATGACCCGGCCGCGCACCGGGCCGCCGACGCCCACGCGGAGAGGATGGCAAGGGAATGCGACTCATGGAGGAGCCGCCATCCAAATCATCTCAGAATCCATGGCCATATCCCGTGATGCTGCAAAGACAGCGGTCACACAAATATATTTTGGACTGAACATCCTGAGAGACGGGTAAGGAGAAGTCAGCCATGGAAATATGTGTTTTCTTGATGTGACCATCATGATTGAGTTTCAAATAACTTGATAATTCGATCTTTGCGGAAGCAAAAGACAGTTCAGTTCTTTCCCTTCGTTTTTTACGACGCGGATCGCCATCCTGCCAGGCGCTCATCCCTGGGAACGGCGACGGTGCTTCGGACCTGAAGCGTTCAGAGAAAAAGCAAAACCGCAAAATCGAAGAAACTTCGAAACCTTTTTGATCCTTTTTGCCTGATTTCGCCTGATTGCCAGCAACATTTCAGAATCATTTTGCCAAAGGTACCAAGAATTCGTTGGCCGCTAGCGCTGTCGAACCCAGCGCTCCAATCACCACAACTACAGAGTTCACAGCAATGTTGGAAAACCAAATGGATTTGATTTACAGAGACTGCAAGAATGTGCACGATTTCTATGTTGCTATTCTATTGAACATGCCATTCGATAAAAGAGATCAGGACGTTTTGGCCATGCGGCCATGCCTGCCACGGCTATGTCTAAGAATTGACCTTGACCTCGGTTGATGTGGGCTCAGAATTCCATGAAATTAACTCACCCACAAACCGCAACTAACGCGAGACGAGCTTCAGATGAGTGTATCAAGTATATCATCAAGCCTGACTTAGCCATACTTAAACTAATGTTTTATCATGCTTTATCCAACAAGGTGCGATTGATTCCAATTGTTTGCACCATCTGTCGGCATCCCTGCAAGCATACGAAGAATATCGAATGAGACCGGGACAAATCCAACGATCCAGCTCGATCAATACCAAGACAATCAACCCAATTGGATAATGCCAAGAAATTGCTCAAGTGGGTTCAACGCTTCCACTCATCGTGCCTTGGGCAAGGCTACTAGAAGCCCAGTCCTGAAAGCGATGATTTAAGGTATGACGGATGATGGTATGACATGTCAAAATTGCAGGTCACGTGTGAGTTGTGTGACGGTGTCAGCACTCCAGACTTCCAACGCAGGCCGAAGGGACAAGACTAAGTTCACCAGCAAAACCAAGCAGAAAGAGCTTTGCCGACAGGACCTTTACATGCCACGAGTCAGTGAAGCTCAAAACGATGAAAAATGAAAAATACTATGAAAATGACATCAATGAATCAATGAATATGATGAATATGATGCCTCGCAGCGCAAGAAGCCAAAGCCTAGGGCCAACGTATTCAAACTGTCATACTCGGTCACACCACATGTCTATTCCACGGATTTGCAGGATTTCCAGGATCAGTTCGACATGGTTCGACTGGCCTGAGACCCCCGCAACTCCCAGGAAACTCAAACTTCCAATGAGTCCAACTGCAAATAGGCCAGCACCTAGAGACAAACTCAAAAATTAAAGAATGAAAAGAATGAAAGAAAGAGAAAGGAGGCATTTCAAGATGTACCACGGAAGCAATGCAGTGTAGCAATAATTACCAGTGAATGAACAAATCCAGAAGTTTTTCTGCCTATGCCAAAAACACGGCTCTCAGCACACTCCATCAAAGGATTCGTTTATGGATTAAGTTTTGCTTCACAAGAATAGGTGGATTGATGGGAGTCCGAAGATGATACACGCGTGAAGAATTTGTTGCTTCAAACTGTTGAAATGACTGCGAACTACTTTGAGCCCGCTGATCGCATTCAGACAACTGCTGCAGCACAAGCTATCTCATGGCAAACATGTAAACCGCAAAACCAGACCACGGGATGAGTGCAAACAAATCTCCAAGGGCCGAACGAATCAATGATACTTACCAAGAAAGCATTGCAAAATGAACAAACTAAAAAATGCCAAATTCTTGCAGTTTTGACCAGTACAACTAACAGTGAGCAGCAACACAGTCTCAAGTCTCAACATCCCACTATCCCACCATAGGCATTCCTTCGCAAGGATTCCTTACTACTCCGATAATGGAGCTCTTGAGTAAGGGTTCCTTGTTATGAATTTCCCATCACAAACTCTTCTTTGCTCTATATATTATTACTGATATAAACAAATTCTTCCAAGAGAATCCTTATAACAAGATTCATTCGATGGATCATTGGTTTCCCAAAAGTTTTATGGGTGCATCTTAGAGTCATTTTATTGTAATCATGGATCTGTCTCAGATTCAGTAACATTACGGGCAAGCTAGAGACAGTTTTTTCACATTGCAAATTTGTTTTCGATTGATCATGTTTTCCACCAATCAAAAACTTGAATTTTGACGTCTTTTAATTGAAAGCAATGCCTTCAACAGCTCCTTAAAATTCGTTAGTTGTTAACTTCAAGCCATCACATGGACCATGTTCAAACTAAATTCAATGGTATTTGTCACAAATTGATGGTGTGTGCGCGCACTCGCGCTTGTGTGTGACTGTCATCAGTGTGTGTGTGTGTGTGTCGGTCCTTAAAAAACATTTCATCTTCTACATGGCGCGTATCTCAAAGAGGTCTTCAATTTACAACAAAATAAAAAATTAAAAACGTGCAAATTTCAAAAATCTATATTGTCGTAATCATCGTGATGTCTTTCGAATGCATCTTCAATGTATTGTCATGTAATATTAATATCGAATACTCATCAAAAAAAATATCTTGCGTCCATTGCGATTTTATGACGGAAACATCATAAATTCATTGAGGTTCTTCATCATTCATGGTTTCTAGTACAGGTTTTCGGTAAAAGCTTACAGAACCATTTTCTGTCAAGGGTTTTTCTCAAAAATATCAGCCAAAAACAAAAACAAAATTGACTGCCCCTTGCAATCCTTATTGTGAAAGAGTGAATAGGATTTTGTTAAAACGACCAAATCTCTTCGGATGGAATATTGTTGAAACGGAGGGTTCCAATTGCCCACTACTGCTTCAACTCGAATGGCTACGTGCGGGTCTGAGCACGGTAGTCCATATCACTTTTGAGTCTACGTGATAGAATGCTGTGCGCGCTTGCCTCCTCGCAAGACAAAAACTACCAAAGAACCCGGAAACCGGGGTAGCGTTTCAGCGTTCTTGGAACAGTCTCTCTTGTATGGTATGGGCAAAAATGTTGCGTTTTCCAATGCCTCACTTGTAGGATTGTATGATCCATGAGCGCATTTACAGTGGGATTGTGGGATTGAATAAATCAGCGTTTTACCACAACGACAACAAAGTTCCATCCTTGGAACACCATCAAAATCCGTAACGAAAATTCAGGGTTGCGGAAAAACAAAACGAAAATCTTGTTGGGGTAAAACTATGATTTCTTGCAATTCCCACTCTAAATGCGGACAAAAAATTGTTTTTTTGACTTTCAGATCTGTTTTGGGCAACAAAACTCGCCTCCGGTGTTTTTTTGCATCATGTCAGTTTGCGCAGTTATGTTTGCAACATTTTGATTTCGATGCATAAATCGCCACTGCCATGCTTTGCAGTAGGTAAGAAGCATTGCATGCCTAGCATGCAAAGCCCTGGGGAGGAAACATTTTAAGTGATTCCAGCATGAATCAATGGTGCCAGAATGTACCCAGGCAGTCGATTGCGTAGCATTTGATTGAACGTTATCACACGTTCGGGCATGTGAAAAGTATGTACCGAAGAAATTGATTGCATAGCATTTGAACACGAACGTTATCACAGGTTTGGGCATGTGTTAAATATGTACCGAAGCAGTGGATTGCGTATAGCACTTTGAACACGAGTTAAATTACAGGTTTGGACATGTGTAAAGTATGTAACGAGGCAGTCCATTGCGTATAGCACTTTGAACACGAGTTACATGACAGGTTTGGACATGTGTAAAGTATGTAACGAGGCAGTCGATTGCGTAGCACTTTGAGCACGAGTTACATTACAGGTTTGGACATGTGTAAAGTATGTAACGAGGCAGTCCATTGCGTATAGCACTCTGAACACGAGTTACATGACAGGTTTGGACATGTGTAAAGTATGTACCGAGGCAGTCCAGTCCGTAGCACTTTGAACGCGAGTTACATTACAGGTTTGGACATGTCTAAAGTATGTACCGAAGCAGTCCNACAACACACAACCACAACAACAACCACAACAACAACAACAACAACAACAACAAACAACAACAAACAACAACAAACAACAACAAACAACAACAAACAACAACAAACAACAACAAACAACAACAAACAACAACAAACAACAACAAACAACAACAAACAACAACAAACAACAACCAACAACAACCAACAACAACCAACAGCCAAGAACAGCAACAACAGCAACAGCAGCAACAGCAGCACCAACAACACCAACAACACCAACAACACCAACAACACCAACCAACCAACAAACCAACAAACAAACAAACAAACAACCAAACAACCAACCAAACAAACAAAACAAACAAACAAACAAACAAAACAAACAAAACAAAACAAAACAAAACAAACAAAACAAAACAAAACAAAGCAAAGCAAAACAAAACAAACAAACAAACAAACAAAACAAACAAACAAACAAACAAACAAACAAACTGAAAAGACCCTAGATCTTTCTCCAGTACAACTAACAGTGAGCAATTCTAGTCAAACCAGTGAGAACTCAGTCAGCCTTTTTACACAGTGACTTGAGCCAAGCAGTGAGTATGCTTGACAGTACCGCGGAGTGCGCAGTGGTGTGGGTACAGTGCATGTATCTCAGCACTTCCCCTTGACATTGATTCAGTGAATCAGTGTCACAAACCTGTACATGGATGCAGTGATCTATTTAACCTTGCAAGACAGTGATAAACACAGTCTGTAATCAACTAAACAGTGCTCATCAAACGTGGTGCAGTGTGCAAATGATGCAATCTTCACTGACCCTGCTTCAAAGACTTCAGTGCATCAGTCAACATAGCACCGATCACAAAATTGTATCAAAGATCACGATGTTGCACTCAGTCTCAGTGACCAGCAACAGTCACAAGATCATCTTGAGAATGCTCGGGTACATAGTGACCAAGAGGCAATTTGGTATGGGGAGTCGCAGTTGGACAACCTGTCCATGCTGTAAAGCCCCACGCAGTTTGATAGCCATGAGACCGAGTGCATGAACCATTTGTGAGAAGCAGTGATAGGTCATATAAATTCAGTTTTTATTCTCCCATGTTGAGTATCTAAATGATTCCTTGTCGTCGGGGGCTGTGGAAATTCCAAACCACATATGTGACTGCAGCATATATGTTTTGTAAACTTCCTGTATAATATAAGCAGCATCATTCCATGATAGATAAAGCTCGTCCTTCGATATTCGACAATAAATCATAGAGACTCCATGACATGGAGACAGCCAATGGAAAAAGCCAGTTCTTGATGAGAAGCATGATGTAGAAATTACACAAGTGCCTTGAAACCAAGGTCCCGAAATTTGATCCCAAATTTGGTCCCTTAGTGAATTTTGATGTCGTTCCAAATTTCCTTGAAATTAGAACTTTTTTTTCCTGCATTCCCGAGCGAGCACGGGGCATGGTCGATCAACTTCCGAGGAATGCGAAAGCAAAAAAGAATGAAACTGGAATTACTTGCAGAAGTCTTTTCACCGACAAAGAAAGCAGAAAAAAAACCAAACAAAGCCAAAAAACAAAAACACCAACCCAACAAACACAAACCAGAGAAGAGCCGGTGAAAAGCCTCGCAAAAGGTGAAACGATTCGCGCCCCCAAGCTCAATTTGCTTGAAATTAGAAGCGTAATCCAATGGACAGTCTAATAACCTCCACTTTTTTTTTGCTGGCGGCTGCTTGGGTAGCCCGGGCGGAACGCCCTTCAGTCAGCTGAACAAAGGGTGTTAGAGACGCTATGTCTGCAACAACCAAAAGACATTTAACATCAATAATTCCGACAAAAACATGCAATTGGCCACAGGTTCAAACAAGAATCATTTCGTAAAAGTGGGCAGAGGTGAACAGAAGAGGGCTCCGGTAAAATCCAATGGAAAGCCTACGCCAGAGAAGGGAGATACAAAAAATGAAAAGAAGAGGACTTTGGTGAAACCCGAAGGTAGCACCTACGCCGGAGCCAGAAGTGCACATCGTATCTACAGAAAGGACAAGGGTTTGAACAAATAGTACAAATAGGTGACCAGTGATGTAAGATGTTCATATAAAAACTCAACTTACGCAAGATAAGAAGTGCGAGGAAAACCCTCGAACAATTCGAATCTTACAGCTAAAACGTGTGAAACGTGAAACTGCACCCACTTCAGATTCCGCTCAGTTTATCTGGGTTTGGCGAAGCAAAGACAGCATAGAAAAGCGCGGAAAGCAGCCAAAGCGAAACTCTGCTAGGAGAGACAGTGTAACAATCTTCACATCTACTGTGGCAGTGTGATCTCGACAGCTTCCCCTTGAGCAGTTTAACAGTCTGCTTCCTGAGTTGTGTGCACTACAACTAGGCACTGCCGCTACAATCACCACCTGACTTTTGCCAGATTCTTCAGCAGGACCTTTTCTTCCTTCAATGGAGTCACTAGGTATGCGACTAGCCATTTAGAGGTTTTGCTGTTGGTCCAGCTAGTCTAGCTATGCTTCACTATATCTGCTAAAGAACATTTGAGTGGCTCTAACTTGCACAGGAAGGTTCCGGGGGCCTTCAGGAAGGGCACCCTTCAGTGACGAAGGGGGCTTCACCTTCAGCGAAGCACCCTTTGAAGGTACCCTTCACGAAGGCTTGAAGGGGGCTTCACCTTCGGAAGGCTTCAAGGGGGCTTCACCTTCGGAAGGGGGGGCTTGAAGGGGGCTTGAACGGGGCTT
>DF239887.1:74108-90031 GCA_000507305.1 Breviolum minutum Mf 1.05b.01
AAGCCCCCTTGAAGCCCCCTTCAAGCCCCCTTCAAGCCTGCTTGAAGCCCCCTTCAAGCCCCCTTGAAGCCCCCTTCAAGCCCCTTTCAAGCCGTTCAAAGCCCCCTTCACCTTCGGAAGGCTTCAAGCCCCCTTCAAGCCCCCTTAAAGCCCCCTTGAAGCCCTCTTCAAGCCCCCTTGAAGCCCTCTTCAAGCGCCCTTCAAGCATCCCCTTCCGAAGGTAAAGCCCCCCTTGAAGCCTTCCGAAGGTGAAGCCTTCAAGCCTTCGTGAAGGGTACCTTCAAAGGGTGCTTCGCTGAAGGTGAAGCCCCCTTCGTCACTGAAGGGTGTCCTTCCTGAAGGTCCCCGGAACCTTCCTGCCTGTTCGAGGGTGAACGGAGTGTATCCGCCACTGTCCCTGGTTGAGGCCTTTATTACCGACGATGATAGCACCCTAAGGGTGCGAAGACTCCACCTTATTGTGGTGGACCTGAACAGGCGTCGGCGGCTTGCTCAGGGTAAGCAGACAGCTATCAAAAATAAAAGTGGATGAGTGTGCTGCCCAATGTTGGAATACACTTCCCATCCCATGGAAGCAAGATCAGGAAACTCATGAGCTACGCTATGTCTTTGGGTATGCAATGGATGGCACTGACCTGCCGTGCCACATTCTTTGGCCCATACGGACGGAGGATCATTCCTTTTAGTGTCTTGATGCCTGGAAAGGAGATTGGGTTCAACTGGACAAATGTGGTTTCATTGCCCCGGTTGGAATTGAGCACTTCTTCGATGCCTTCTGCTTTAGCCCACAACGACCTGGCGAACAGCAGCAAGTCTTTGGGTATTCCTTCTTGCCATATTGCGGAGGATACTCATATCAAGCAGTTGGAGGAAAACAAATTCACGCTCACCCCCAGGCGTATACCAGCGGAACGGTCCCAAAAGATGGGCAGAAACCCACCCCCTTGTACTGTACATTGTTCCCCTTGGAGATAGGGAGATAGTTGCCAAACTGAATGATGTCATTCTGGAAAGTGTCCAGCTCCGGGTATCTGGTGCCAACAATAGCTGCTTTCCTGCAGTGCCAGCAGCACAACTGGAGGTATCAGCTTGTAGGGGAAACTTTTCAGGTGCGAGCGCCAGCGACAGAACAGCAATTGCCGCACAGCAGCACGGAGTGGCCACAGCATCCCAGCACCTGCCTATGGTTTCTTGGCACAACTCCTGCAAGACAGTAGCACTCATGGAGGACAGCTCAAGGGGTTGCCGAGTACTTTCATGGAGCAACTGACGCAACCCCGCAACTTAGGGTCCAGGCACATCTTGCACATACGGAAGGACTGTAGTACTTGGGGTGATGTTGTTCTTTTGTGGTGCCATTTGCCCTCAGTGCTTCTTTTCACGATCGAATGCCTCTTGTTACAGGTATCTCGAATCCTACAACTTCTCTCCGCCCATCCATTGCAAATCGTCCGTTTTCGTGTTGTTGTGGCTGTCTGAAGAGCGTCCGGAACACGTACCCCAGCAGTCTGCAGCCCAAAAATAAGATTGATGAGAATGGGTGTTCAGGAACGTTTTACTGCCAACCAAGAGATTGTAGCTGCTACGGAATGGAATGCTTTGGTATATACTTTACACATGTCTTAATCTGTGATGGCACTCATGTTTAAAAGTGCTACGGAATGGACTGCTTTAATATGTACTTTGCACATGTTCAAATCCAAGATAACTCGTATTGAAAGTGCTACGGAATAGAAGAATGCTTGGTATATGATTCATACATGTCCAAAACTCTTGTTGTAAGTGCCACAGGAGGATTGCTTCGGTGCGAACTTTGCATGTCTAGACCCATGTGTCGACGTACAAAGGCCTCGATGCAGACTTCAGACACGGTCTAAGCACTTTGGATGGAACTTTTAGCGTAGAGTCTCTAGGGATTTGTTAAAGCTGGAGTTAGACTGCGTCCAGTCTTCCTGAGCACTGTTCAGAAGATTTTGGAAGAGTGGGCAGAAGAAATCTCTCTTTGAGGTATCAGTTGAAAAAGCAAGCGATGGGTGGATACAGTGGTTGCTTGATTCTGGAGCTGCTTGTTCAGTTTTGTCTGAAGCCAACAAGGAGTATTATTGAACGGTGTCTCGAGGTTAAGACGTATCTGGAAGGCTGGACTGCGAATGGAGCACTTGTGCAGATGGAAGAGTGAACGTGATGATGTTTTCAAGGTTCACAAGATTTTTCGTTGGAATACACTATTGTGCAGACTGCCTGTGACATCATCAGCACCACTGAGCTTATGAAGAAAGACCACTTCTCATCTTCTCACTGGTGCTGCAACAGCCGTGCAACAGCCGTGGTTGGGAATGGCTCTTTCGCAGCAGCAAAGGAGATGCGGTCGTTGATGACATGCGGATCCACTGACTTTCTACGATGTGATACTACATGGTCATTGACTATGTGATCTCATGGATAAATTTGTTTGTTGCAGATTTGATAAGCGACTGCCGTCATGGTGCTAGCTTCTGGTTCTTCATCACTGTCATTGTGTCTGCTCAGTACTAGGAAGTTACCCATTTGGTGGTTGCAAGAAGTATTTGAACTCAGCTTCTGACTGCCTATTTGCAATGTTGTTGTATCATTGCTGCATCTTCCTGCAAAAATAAAATGAATGCATGATGGATTGAAGTTCGGTGATAACTCATGAAAAATCAACATGGAATTCCGAAAACTTGCACTTTTTCCTTGAGATTCACACGGGATGACAGTTTGCATGAAATTTTCGTACGATTGACACGCTAAGTAGTTATGGTTTTGTCCTGTTACCTAGATGCGAGTTTGGTAGGGTGTTTGGTTTTGTGGTGGACCCATCGTTATCTACACAACATTAGTTGTCGATGTTTGCTACTTAAAAACTCGTCTACTTCATTTGAAAAGCACGTGCTCCTTTATGTAATAGTTATAACAAAGTTTTGTGTTCTTTTGGGACAGAAGGACATAAATGACCCACACGTCTATTCCAAGACATTAAAAGATAAATCACTCTTCGACTGACCAAAAAATATTGGTTTTTAAATTGTGTTGTTGATCCTGGTGATTATTTTTCTACATTTTGGAATTTGGGTTGGAAGGCGTTGGTGGGTGGGAGCAGCGTTTGCTTTTCGCCACAAATCAAAACCCCCATCTGAATTTCCGATCCTCGTTTGACCACTTCAAAGCATTCAACCCCCAGCAGTTGGTTGGGATGGGAAAATCGACAATTCCTCAACGCTCTGAAACAAGGGCGTGATCCCCATATATTTGCACATGTTTCATGAATTTTGAAATAAAACACCTTATTGTGGCGAAGATTCGATTTTTCAACATTTTAGCGAAGCGCGATGCTACCAATGTCAACAATGCGTGCATGAAGTACTAGGACTAGGAATTTTGGATTTTGAATGAACCGTCGTGAGGGCCTTGGAAACTGCTATGAAAAAATCTTAAAAGTTGTAAGCATTATTGACGTTACCACTTTTCCACTTTTATATGGGAAGGTAGGATGCGTTTTGCATGGGATTTTCGGACCAGTCAGCTAGTGTGATCACCTTTTGTACATCAATTTGTCCCTTGCGCGTTTAGCCAGAGACCAACACATCAACATGAACAGAGACACACTAGCCAGCCATGCAATCCGAACAATTCAAATAATGCGAGTGAACAAGTTAGGCAATCCAAACAACGTAACAGAGACATGAGAAACCATGTGTGATTTTCATTTGCGACTGGAAACTTGAAAGAATAAGAGCGCGCCACTGCATCGTTTCAAGCTGTTGGCCATGGGGCTGGAAACAAGTTGCCTCGTCCAACCTGGTGATGCTGGCAGATTTGTATTTTTTTCGAAACATGTCTCCACATTGTCAAACAGAACATACTGGAGCAAGTAAGAAAGAATTATATTTTTAGAAAATTTTGTTTCCCGATCCTTAACTTTTTCAATGAGTTTGGAGGCGTACGACCACAAGGCGGATACACGTCCACAGGTGCGAATCAAAGTTTGTTGGCTTTTGTGTATCGAACTATGCATGGTGACGCCGGTGAAGGGCATAGCCAAAAAACATCTGTCAGTTATGCGAAAACAGAAAACGAGAGATGCTGGCCACCGAAGATGGACACAGAATGGCTTGAAATGGCCACGGAAGAAAAACTTGCTCTCCTGCAGGATGCTTTGTCCCCGGTAATAGTTGCATGACTCCTGGGAATGTCTGCGCCTCAACAACACTGGGACGGTTGAGAGGGTTGAAACGAGACGGGCCTGCATTGGCCGTGGGGCCATAGGGGATGCCAAACGATGGGCAATGTGGCAAGTTCAGGTTTGCATGGCCCGCCAAGATGCGCGAAACGTCAAAAATGGTGAGGGCCAGGTGCATGTCTGTCCGAAAGGATGTTGGTGATAACATCACTTCGCCATGAACATCAAACCAATACCAATCAACACAAATAGCAAATATGAATTCCTTCAACACCTTCATTTTTTGATGTTGGAATGACCTCAGCATTGTTTGAGAAATGGCAAGTCCGATAGATTCCACTTGCTTTGGCCCAAATGGTTGATGCTAATGACACAACCACTCTTTGTAGAGATAAAATGAATGCCACATCTTAGCGGTCGTAGATGTTCTGTGTTTTGGAGGCACGGTCCCATTTCCTTCATCGAGTACCTTGTGAAGTTTTGGAGGAGTGCATCGAAGTTTTGAGTGGACCTTTTGAATCATTCTGTTGAAGACAGGAAGCAAAATCAGTTTCATTTCAATTTCATTTCATTTTACAAGAAAAGATGTAAAATATGTTTTGATTTGTTGAAGCAAGTCGAGTCGATCAAGTGGGATGCCAGTCCCTATCGCGACAGAGCTCCTCGGATCGTGGAGTGACCCTGGAGGCTTGGAGATGCAATGCATGGAGATACGAGATACCTTTGAAGATGCAATAAGACAACTCAATAAAACGTCAAAACAGCATTGTGACAAAAACACCTGGCTTTTGGGAGAAATTTATATATATTATTTTTCATACGTAGTTTGTTTTAAGTGTGCACCATTTGCTTGAGTTCAAGCCTCCCTCTTAAACAATTTCCTCTCTGAGGAAGGGGATGTGTTTGATATCTTAGTCTTAATAAGCCAACGTTTGTGAAGATTGACCTGGCTTGTGAACCTCTGATTCTTGGGCTATGTTGGATTTGACAGCAGAGGGAAAAAACATCAACACCCAAAATGACGTTATTATCAAATCCATATCGCAAACATCGGGGAAGCTGGAGTGAAATTGCGAGATCGCCCAGGTGAGATATGCCTCTGCAGAAGAGGCTTGCAAAGCTGCAAGGCTCGTGAATTTCCATGCATTCTCTACGATGGTGCACCGACAGCAGAGAAAGATGTCCTGTAGAATTTTCCTGTGGAAATTATTGGCAGTCCAAGTAGTGCACAAAAGGGGATGAAACAGGATGGATGAGACTAGGAAGAAAGGATGACGCTATGATGACAGTTGCAGGAAACATGCTTCTAATGGCGATATGCAGCAGGCGTGCAGGGGCCGCGAAAAAAATACTGTTCACCTTCACAGTCCGTAGTGGGTTTCATTTCATCTTTCCACAGAATACAGCACATTCAAGAACAGCATCTGTGAGAAAAAAGTGTTTGACTTTGGACGTGTAGTTACCTTGGCACACCTTATTAGTCGCCATTCTCACTGAATTACATTCACGTGGTCTGACTTTATCTTCTTAGTCCGGGACTAGCAACAGTTTCCCTTGTGTTTCTTCTTGGAGCTCAAAGTCTTCTTTTCTCATCGGAAGAGTGCTGTTTGTCAAGTTTATGGCCAGGCATTGATCGCTTACTCCCACGCTTTGGAATGGGATGAGGCTTGACGATTCATCTTTCAACACCTGCGATATTGCACATTGCACTAAGAACTCAACTGTTTTGGAAAAAGACGGCACACTGTCACAGTGGCTCTTGTGTTGACAAAGTCTTGAGTTGTTCTATAAGATCCTTCACATCCAGCTGCGCCCAGAACAGTGCAAGCATGTGCGACGAATTTGGGCAGTTCTTGCTCGCACATAACCAGGCTGTGCGATTGAGTTTTGACTGCTTGGATCTTCAAACATCTCACTTTCTCGCATTTTCATTTTCTTTTCATTTGCTTTTTCCTTGTTTTTTTTCCGTTTCCGTTTGGATCTCTTTTCCATTCTTTTCCTACAAACCCCAAAAGGGAACAATTTGAGTTTCGTCAGCGACATGCATTGTAGCGTTGTGTCGTTGCACCGTTGTCAGTTGGCTGGTGCGGAATACCTTTTCTCCAGGGCTTGCCACCTCAGTTCTGGAAAAAACAACAGTCACAACAGTATCAAACAGCCCTGTCATAGTTGTGGAACTGGACCGACTGAGGCTCTTTCACTTGACCCTCTCAATGCTCAGTGACCCCAAAAAAGTTACCGGAGTCGGTCTATGCTGAAGGCTGAATAGATGTGTGAGATTGAGTGTGTTGTATGTGAATTTGTACGCCTTTGCAGTCCCGTTCGATTGGACTGAACAATGAACAAGACTCACTTCTGCCCCACTGACTGAGATAAGCTTGGTAAAGATTCCTCCTTCACGAGTTGCTAGTGAAGTACATGTCCCACGTGCCCCATTTACATCCTATTCACAAATATCTATATATATATATATACACATATTATCATATATATATATATATACGTATATATATATATATATATTGTATAGTTTTATTGGATTTGCTCGATTCAGCATTGCTTTTTGGTTTAGCTGAGCGCAGTAGAACCAGTAGACGTTCGCCTCTTCGGAGAAGGGGCATTGCGGCATGACCGGATCGGCACAAGTCCAGATGGCGGCACAAGTCCAGCTTGCGAAGCTCGAGAACGTGAAGGATGTGAAGGATGTGAAAGTGGTGAAGCTGGTGAAGCTCGGTGAGGCCAAGGTCCATCGGGTTGATCAAGATCGGCTCACAAAGCCCAGGGCGTTGGCTTTGCAACAAGAATTACTCAATACCTTCACGGCACCCAAATTCCAGAAAAAATTGAACGAGATAGCCAGGAAACATTCCAAGTCTGAAGAGAGAAACAGCGCATACACCTCTTTCAGACAATTAGTTAGGAGGAGCCAACGCGAGATCATACCTCGCTATGGATTTGATGCATCAGAAGAAGGTGTTGAATGCATGATGAAGGCATTTCGACAATTAAAGGATGATCCAGATATCTATGTGAATGAATGTGCGATCAAAGAGGCTCTTTCTTTGGATTATGGACAGTTCCGAAGCCAGAGCCATGATTCAGAGATGAGCGCTCAGATGAGTCCCATGAGACAGACATTGAGTGAATTGAGCGAGACAGCTTTGCTTCCACGCTCTGCCGTACAGAGTGGAAGCATTCGAAATCTTGTGATTTTGTGGCTTCGTCGTTTGATCATTCGCTTCTCAACACCGACCTTTCAAGCCTATCGATCTCTCAAAGGCTTCCGCCTCAACGATTTCACAGGCCCGAAAGGACTTCCGTCGGACCCGAAGACTTCGAAGACTTTGAAGGAACAGTTGGCAAAGGTCGAAGTCGAAGTCAGTGAAAGCGCTGCTGGAGATTGTGAAGATCTTTCAGCTGTGCATCCACCAGGAGCTCATGACATTGGAGATATTGATGGATACTGTCGACTCTTAGCCTGGGCTGACGGAAAGTCAGAAGGAGTGGAAGGAGTGGGGCAAGTGAGGATGATGATTAAAGAAGTGTGTATCTTGGACGAAGAAGTTGCCCAGCTTTTCAACACCATGAATATGACACTTGGTTTGCAGAGGTGTTGCAATGTGACCGTCCTGGATTTCTGAAAATTCTTCCATAGGATCTCTTCATTTTTGCTCCTTTTGCTCTAGCCTGGACTCAGTATGGAACCATTTTGCAAGAATCACGAAGTCAATAATGAAGCAAGCTTGTTTTGCTCAGTGAACTCAGGAAACTTGGCATGGCAGCTGATGCTTGCAAGCCATTTCGTGCTTCTTTGCGCTTGCATTTGATTCAGGCGTGGCATCCTTGGGAGCCGTTTTGTAAGCGAAACAAAAAGGGTTGAAGAGGTTTGAGATATCGAGAGATCCAGAAGGATCCGAGTCATCCAAGGACCATCCCATTTTTTTGGCCTTGAGCATTCTGTCGAGTTTATTGATTCAGGCGAATACTACCTGATCAAGAGGGCTGGAGCCTTATTGCCTATTTCCGTCAATTTTGCTGTTTGGCAAATCAGTAACGATTGAATGGAATGTTACAGGAAACACAACCTAAGAGCTATCTTGGAATGACACAGCTTAGAACCCCGTTACAACTTCACAGCATCAATTGCAAACCTTGAGGAGCCTGGTCAGTCTGTGGGTTGTCGGCTGAGGTGCCTAAACTTCGAAGTTTTCACGGAGGAGAGTTGACTCCTTCACAATCTAATGCTGCTTTTGTTCTCATTGCCCTTTGATGAGCCGAAGCAGCCTTTAGCCAATCCTGCATAGCTTGCAGAGATGTGTTTAGTCTTGCTGTGTCTTCTCCGAGTCTCCGTCCCTCAATCTCAATCAGCACTTTTCCTGCGCATCAATAAAACCCACATGAAACTTCATCTCAGACACCTTACAGAACTCACGTATACTTACGTCTCTTTACTCAAAGCACTTGGTACAAAGCTGCTTAGATCCTGTGCTTTCCATTCGAGTTCCAATAATGCAGGTGTTGTGCTGAAATAGATTCTTATGTGTTCAGGTTCCCAAATCAGGTGCCGATGCATCTGCAGTTTTCTGATGCACTGCATGGAACAGCCCTGGCCATTCCACGGCTATCTTGCCTTTCGAGGGGTGGACTGGGAACTCCATAACTTTTGAATGAAGTACAGCTACGGAACGAATTATGGAAGCCAAAAGAACGTGCACAGAGATCCAACGACCTTGGAGTTGATTTTGTCAGTGAAGTATTCTGTCCGTTTTTCAGTGCCCTTTTGTACTTGAAAACTCGTCACACATTTTTGACTTGGCGGATTCATGCATCAACGTTGGCCTTCACATTGGTAAATTTACCAGGTACTGCTACCGGCAGGCAAAGCTCCAAGAAAGGGATTTGGCAGGGGACGGAGAATGTCATACTGAGCCAAGACAAAACGATACAAAATACGGACAACAACACAGCAATAAAATGAATAGAGAAGAAGTCCGTTTTGTCTTGTTGCACATTGTAGGCAAAGTTGTGAGCGGTTGAAAGAGACGCATATCAACAAAAAGCAATGCAAACACCATCAGCCAATCAGTTTTATTAGTTCAATCAGGATGCACAGGGATGGAAAAGGCACAAGGTGCAAAAATGCTTCAGCATCCTTTTCGTGAAGCCCCATACGATCCAAAGTGGATGAATGCTTGTGAGACGCCAGGGTGTCGTTCTGCAACAACAGAAGCAGTGCACTTAGTTCGGAAGCAGTGCAGAAGAAACATGACATGTCCTACCAAGAATTTACAGGCGAGGTCCTTGAAAAGCCTTGCGAGATTAAACAAAAGACCTTTGGAGTTTGGGGTAGTTTGTTCCAAATGGTGGTGCAATCAATTCGCTTGTGTGGCTTTGTTGCTGGTTGTTGGGTTGTTGTTTTCTGAAGGCAGCTAAAGCAAGCTGCGCAGTCCTTCACTGCAGCCCTGCAGCAAAATCCAAGGCTGCCGAAGTCAACTCTGAGGAAGACATGTTCGTTATGTATCGTGCCATGAATTTCCAAGGCGCAATGCCTGTGCCGCACTTGTGCCTTATGCCTTGCTCCTTGCAGGTTCCTGGGTGCTCTTTTCAATCTGGGCATTGTGCACAGAGAGCTCGGCCGTTAGCTGAGAACAGAAAAGCATCCTGGAATCCTTCGTGTTCGATTTGTGCACTTTGTGACGGAACTCGTGACGGTTCGATTTCTTCCAATTTATTGCCACATGTTCGCCCAGTGTTCGAAAAATGTTTCGTCGTATTTCTTCATATTTCTTTCATTTCTCAAAGATTTCTTCTCAGATTCTCATTTCTGTTTCTATCGGAAAATCTTTCCATCTCTGTTCTCTTGTCTCATTCGCCAAGGTGAAACATCCAGAGCAGCTGAGCAATTCAAGAGGCTAAGCGGCTAAGCGAGTTTAGATGCTCCCGTCATTGTGTTGGAATTGTTTTTTGACTCCAGACAGCCTTTCATACTCGTGGAGTCAGAGCTGCAAGCCCGCCAATGTTATTTTCTAAAGTTACGTCGACGAGTCTGGCTTGAGCGTATTTGTCCAGGCTTTTGCAAATCAATGCCGAGGAGCCATGGAGCTACATAGCTATGCAACCTGTGTGATCTTAGTGCAAGCAAACTGTGCAAAACCAATGGTCTGAAATGAGAGGATGCAAGGGCAGGAAGTTAGGGTGTGTCAATGGATGTGTTAGATTGGATTGCATTTTCTTTGTTTCTTTTTTGTGTGTTTTCTTCATTTTCAATTTGGTTTTCCAAACTTTGGCGACGCAAAAGTCGTTTGAAGTCCTTCGGTCTTTCATGTTTGCATTGTTTCATGGCACTGACAGACACACGGTGCATGCTCTACATTTTCAGCTTTTCGACGCGCCAGGATCCCTGTGCTTTGGCCTTGCTAGGAGAGTTCCGGACTAAGCATTGTATGTTATCAAACCATGAAACCATATTGTGATATATATTGTGTATTTATATACATATACAGTATACATATCCCATCGCAGATATACATTCTATCATTCTTATATACATACGTATGAATCAATATGACTGATGATGGAGTGTTTTTCCTTTGCACATGGTATGAACAGTTCTGCAACCAAGCAGGTTAAAGGGTAGGTGACACAGGCGTTCTGCAGAGACAACTAGGCAATGTTATCGTCTCCTTGGAATATGGATGGAATGGCGCACAGTCACTGATGGCGTTGAATGCCTTAGATTTGCCTTCACATTCTACTGATCCTACTCTTTGAAGTCTTCATGGTTTGCTTCAAGACTCGTCGCTTCACCGGCTTGAACGAGAGCTTCGAAAGGATATGAAAACAATTTCAAACTCATCAACAGTTATAGAATGAATTAGAATGACAGAATCTCGTGAAAGAATACAAGTGGAACAAGCAGAATCGAGCAGAATGTTCCGAAAGGTGTCAGGCTGACCTCGGAGACTTTGAAGGAGCTGTAAGGCAGGGAAGACTTGGAAGAGTTTAGGACATTTTGGGACTCAGCTCTCTTAAGACTTCGAGAGTTCAGGTCTCTTGAAGATGCCGTGCGCCTCGATCCGCAGAATCGCAGTGCACAAAAGGCCAAGCAACATGGAGGGGCTCGTTCACGAAATGGGGGGGTGACTAACCCAACTATGATATGAGGCCCTCAAAAAGAGCAATGCGGAAACTTCAAGAAGAAACGACTTGAATATCTAAAAAGACAAAAACAACGAATCAGACAGAACATTTGATGCAAATATAACACTTCATAGATTTTTAGATCATTTCATGCATTTTTTCAAATCCAGTCCTGTTTGAGCCTGGCAGGATTTGTTGCGCTTGCGTGAGCAGGTTGGTCGTGTTTGAAGTGAGCTGAGCTTGGTTCTTAGAAACCCTCTTCCTCTTCACTTGAGGTATTCTTGGCTTTAGCAGTCAAGCATTGAGTTTTTTTTTTAAGCGAGAGTCAAGTCGGACTCAAGAGACCCCAAGGCAGCTGCAACACCGCAACACCTAGTGTCACGATAGTGCTGGGGTCACTTGCGCACACACACACACACAGCGAATGCAGATGTGGGGTAATTTCGTGGATTTGATTTCCCAGCCTTCGTGGGTGATCAGGAAGTCGCATACCACTTGGCTGAAGCAGTCAATTTGTGAACCGCAGAAGTATCAATGTGAGTCACAATGATACATGCTTTCCTTGTTATGCGCTGTTTGAAGACCCCTTGTGGCCCTTGTGACCTTTCACTCTCACAGGTTTCTATTCTCTAAAGGATTCAGCATTCGAGTTCTAAAGGATTCTAGGATTCTAGGTGCTTTCTAGATGGTTTCTAAGCAAACTCTGACTTTCTGCCTTGATGCTTTGTGGGCTACAGATCCCAGGCCGTTGAAGGACGGAAGGACCGCCACTTCGCGGTTTTTTTTGGGCATGGAAGTAAACGTCACCAGCGATCAGATCAATCAGAGCAATTCCCGAAAGAAGTAGATAAGAAGTAAATGTTATGTAAAAATCGGAAACCCTCTTCGAGTGTCTTCGGAACCGAAGGCAATTGCACACTGGACACCCAAGTGGATTGACTTGCTTGCCTGTGACGAGACTTTCGCTATGGGAAGGGCGTACTGTTGTAGACCAGTTAGTTGACGTTGACGTCCAAATTCATCCACGTTGACGTAACTTTGAAATTTTTGAATTGAAATTCCACGCTGTGCCGTCATTGCACCCAGGTTTGTCATTCCAGAGTGCAGCAACGGCAGCAACTTCAGGACATGCCTTGGAATGGCATGCAGATGCTTGCAGCTTAAATTTACGTATATGAATATCACTTGTCACATCTTATATCACTTCCGTTTATGGTGAATAACTACCACTGTTGCGACATCGGGAACATGAGAGGAAACGTCAGAGCGTCGGAGGTTGAGGTCCTTGGAATAGGCTTCACAGCTTTACGTTGGCTAGCCAGCGTTGTGATAGCCGCAGCTTGGCCAATGTTAGCCACTTTACATCCGGAGCTGAAGCGTTGAACATATTTCCTTTATTTCCTTGACATTTTGACATTCCTTCATTCTGAGCATTTTGTGAAAACTCTGGATGCATTGCGCTGCATGGAATTAGCTGAGTTCTCACTTGCACCCGGAACTCACTAGACAGATGTGAAAGGCGAAAAAGTTTGAACCAACTTGTTCATCTCACCAAAGCATTCCAAAGTCTTCGCCAAACAAGTATCCATTTATGGGTGTTGGATGCAGAAATCTTTGCAGAGAACTCACAGATGTGTCACCTAGTTATGTCGCAGGCTGTCCGTTGCAAGCGCAAACAAGGTAAAAAGATGCAGAAAATGTTCGACAGGTCTCGATCCGACCAAACAAAAAAATTGGCATGAAGTGTGGTCCAAAGACATCCTTGTACGGCAATTTAGGCAAACTTTGGGGTAGTCGCAAACCGCATAAGTTTTGTCACGTAGTTTCGTGTTTCAAGTTTCGAGTTTTTTTTGTTCAACTTTGTTCGACTTGTTCGGCTTGGACTCAGAGCAGCGGCCAAAGAGTGCAGCTGTGCAGCTGATTCACGCCATGTGGAGAGCAGACCTTACGATTGGTTGCCGCCTCAACTTGCTGTTTCAAGATTCCAATTGGATATTTTTCTGATCGGTCCAAGGGAAGGCAATATTATTGCTGTGTGCAGCCCATTGCTCTCAAGGAGCGTTGAACCGTTGAACCTCTAAGTCCCTGGAAGAACGGATGTGACATTTGCACATTCGATTTGTTTGGTGTTTTTGTTGTTGTTTTATGTTGTGTTTTCGCCTTAAACCATCTTAAATCTATGCTTTCACTCTTCACACCTGAGTACTCACCTGCCATGAAGTACAGGAGAAGAGACAGTTTGCGAGGACGAAATAGCATCGTCGGAGTTTGTTTTGTTCCTGTGTCAAATGTGCATCACTGATGTGAAGGTTTCAGCTTCAGCACGTGTGGCCCGTGTGGCTGCATGGCGGCGCATTTTTGGAATCTTTCTCCGTTCGATGTTGATGTTTGTTTGATGTGGATTTCCATAAAGATCCTTCTTTGTTGTCAGGACCGAGATGACAGATGGCAAGTGCATGGAAGCAGTTGCGAGAAGATGAGTGCTATGTGTGTCTCTTGTCTATGCCAAGTGATGTTTTGAGATGCTTCCAGGGCACGCAGTGCAACCGAACGGGTCATACCAAGCGTGCAAAGTGCAGGTCAAACCGTGCTGCACTGCCATGCTTTTGGAAACATTGAGATTGAACGCGTAGAACAGCAGAATGTGATGCAAACATCCGAGGATGATGACAGCTTTGGCCGGAATCCTAGAATGAGAGCTAGAATGCGGGCCGGTTCACACAGGTGGTGCTTTCACGACTTGTTGCATTTGGTTTTTGTAAACAGAATGAGCGCGAAAAATATGCAAAAAATGTCCACATGAAAGGCCAAGTACTATCAAGTACCATCGAGTATTTAACTGAGAGGCAATCATGCCTTTGCAGATGACATAGTGATTAGAGTCGATTCGCCCAAACTAACTTGGAAGCAACGCAAATAACTTGCCAGTTAGAAATGCTCCTTGAGGTGACTTGGTGCGGTGAAATTCTCAGAGCAAAGGAAAAATCATGGCAAATTTCCAACATCTTCGAGAAGTGCATCTAGAACCGCTAAGACATGGTGAGAGATGGTATAAAAACTTGTCTCGGAATATGGCACAATACGGCACACTAGGGCACCGTTTCCGCAAGAGACGCAGAACTCTGGTCTCTAGTCTTGACGGTCTTGAAGCATTTTGAGAAGGTACCAGTGGTCGCCTGTGGTATGTGAGTTGCAGTTGGTGTCCGTGTTTGTTACTTGGCAGGGCTTGGTGTCCAGTAACTTGTGGTCTTTGTGCTCAGGAGGGGCAGGGAAAATGGAGTGTGTAGAAAGGAAAGCATGAAAGAAAGGACATGAAAGCACCATGCCGCCATGCCTCAAAAGGGCCGAGTGGGAAAGTAGTAAAACCGCTGCTGTGTGGGGTCAAGGCAGGAGGAAAAGCAGGTAGATTAAACCCTCAAAACCAGCACCAGTAATATGCCGATGGGTATATCTAAGTGACTAGGTTCTGATTTCAATTTAGTTTAGGCTCATACTGTACTGACTGCACTGTGGAATTTTGCCGCTTTTTAATGCTTTTTACATCTTTTTACCTTTTGTTTCACGCCTTTCCTTTTTTGTAGTCTGTGATCCTCGACTGACATTTGGGCTTGCATGTGCTTCGAGGAGACCTCACCGAGCCCAACCCTGAGCGCTATTAGTTTCTGCATTGTCAGTTTTGGACCCAAAATTCTAGAATTTTCTCAGTTTTGTCCACATTGCTTTGCAGGCACGGAGTCCAAGACAGCTGACAATCTCACGCTCTTGACGCTTCGTTGCAAGATCTCGACGTCGGATTAAACCGAAAGCTGGGTGGAAAATGGTGTAAAATGGCAATATGTTAGCAAATGTCCATGTGGATTTTTTTACAAGACAAATTCCGAGGCTTGTGGAGTCTTGAATTGTTTTGACCTTGTCACTGTGACGGTTTTGAATCGTTCCGACGGTGGCCTTGTAAGGAGCGAAGACAAGGCGAATGGGACTTGACTTTGAAAATTATTGACTCATTGACACTACAAAGTCATGTAAAGCAAAGCATCAGCGTCTGCCAACATGCCGAGATTGCCGAAGGCACTTGGAGTCTCTTTCGACAATCTCACGAAGTCCTTGAATGTCTCAAATGCAACGAAGTTTGATGAACTTCGTAACGCCTCTGAGGCGCGTTGGCGGCATTAGCGGAGGGTGTTTCTACCTGGACATGCTTGGACAAACAAGAGACTTCTTACTTTTTCTTGCCTTTCAGTGTTTTATCAAAGGAAGTTTAGCTCAGAAACTTCCGATATACGAACGACATCTCAGTAAAGTTAAGTCAAGTAGAGTAGTGTCAAGTAGAGTAGTGTCAAGTAGAGTAGAGTCAAGTAGAGTAGTGTCAAGTAGAGTAGGTCAAGTAGAGTAGAGTCAAGTAGAGTAGAATCAAGTAGAGTAGAGTCAAGTAGAGTAGTGTCAAGTAGAGTAGGTCAAGAAGAGTAGTGTCAAGTAGAGTAGGTCAAGTAGAGTAGAGTCAAGTAGAATAGTGTCAAGTAGAGTAGAGTCAAGTAGAGTAGAGTCAAAGTAGAGTAGGTCAAGTAGAGTGAGTTCAAGTAGA